>PVHX01001953.1:106476-184533 GCA_004024805.1 Geosciurus inauris | reverse complement strand
GCCCCCACTTTGTCCCTGCCCAGTCACTCACCACTACCCGCTCTATAGAGCTGCCCCAACTTTTCCATAAATATTTGGTAGCACTCTCCATTGTTATCCCCCTTTTATAAAACCGGTCACATTTTGCAGAAAGTATTTCTTCTTCACTGGACCGCAAATACCTGAAGTTTAGTGACCATTTTATTCATCTTAATTCCAAAGCACTTAATACAGTACCTGTCAGTCAGCAGGTACTCAATAACTGTTTGCTGAAAGAATGAATGAGTGAATGAAGAAATGAGTGCAGTGAATTAGGAACATAAACACAGTAGATCATGTTAAACCTAGAAAGTTGACCTTAGAAACAGAAAATAAGTTGCACTTTGTGTTGGGTTCAATAATATAATCTGAAGTACTAAGGAAATGAACTCAGCTCTTGGTAAATTAAACAACTGAGATGAAACCAAAAGCATCGATATAGGCAGAATTTATTAATATGCTGATTATGGGAAAACCTTTAAAAATATAGGTCACTTGAGTCACTCACTGTATTTCTGTATAGGAACATAACTTTTAAGTGTTTTTCTTATTGCATATTTCTTACTTTTCTTATAAAAATAATGAACCCATGACCTTGTATCATGAAACACATGTGGCAGTTAGCATATGCAATATAAATATTATTTTTGTTATTTACTTTTATTGCATATATTTAAAATAATACCCCTTACCAGAGATTTACCTCTTCATACCAGAATATTATTTAAATGATTCATAAGGCAAATGTTTTTTCTTTAATTTTGTTAACTTTCTCTTGCTATTGCTCCTTTTAAAACATTTTCTTTGCATTCTGCCTCTAACTATCAGCCTCACCAGGTAATCTCAGCATGTTTACAAAATTATCACAGAATTTGGAGCCTTTACAAATTTGAAATTTTATCTTCTACAATTTTTGAAGATTGACAAAAACATCTTTTCATCCATGTAAACATACTGGGGAAGATTTTTGAGCAAAGACAAGACAAGTGTTTAAGAGCAAAATCGCTGCCAGTATTCCCTCAGCTAGAGGGTTTTCTCCCATACTTGGAGGGTCAGAACAGACAGCAGAGCACTCACTGCCACTGGCTCAGATCCACTGCTAACGTCCAGAGAAGCGGCTTCTGACTAATGATAAAACAGCCTCATAAAAGATGGATGATCAGCCCATCAGCTGGATGTTTGTTTTACATCTTTGAAACATCTGGATTGGGGGCCCTTTTGTTCATCCAATCATCAATTTAGCAAACATTTATGAGTGCATGTTCTTTGCCAGACACTGCACTAGGCACTTGGGAGTATAAAGATGAATAAATCCCCCTTCCCCAAAAGGCTCCTAATCCTGTGTGCATGTAGGGAGGCAGAGGAAATTATCAAACATGCAACAAGTCCTTGCAGAAGAGATACAGTATCCTTCCAGGCAGGGGTCACGGTGGGGTGGAGATGATCCATTTGCCAAGTGCAGGGGGATAGAGAAGCTTTGCTAAGAGTTTGGCCTTGGAGAATGTCTTGAGAGTTTCAATATGAGCTAAGAGCTGAGGGGCATTGCTCATAGAGTGGCCAACATGGTCAGAGGCCTGAGCAGAGAAAATATCTGCTCAGGGAAGGGCAAATTGTCTATTTGTCTATTAGACAATTAGGGCAATTGTCTATTATAGCTAAAGCACTGGCACATGGCAGAATCTCAAGGAATGTTCCAGAAAACTCATTGCTGGTTAGGGCGTGAAGGATCTGAAGGACATTCTTAGGAGTCTGGACTTTATATTCTGGGCAATGAGAATCTCCCAGAAGCTATTGTACTGGTCAAACTTCAAAACAAGATGATTCTTAAATTTCTCCTTATAGCTCTTCTGTCACCATGCTGTTACAGATTTCTATATATGCTTGAGCGAGATTATCTGAGGTCTCACCCTTAAATTAGGTCCTAGCTGCAAAGTGACAACCCAGCTGTGTTATTGTGAGTGGTCGCTCTACAGTACAATTTTATTACATCTCCATTCTTGAAATATCACGAACTATTTTCATTACCTACTTCCTTGATTTGAAAGAGAGAACATTAACCTACATTTTTCCTTGTTTATTTTTGGAGTACTTATTCATATTAAACAGAAGTCCATGTTTCATAAAATATTTAGAAAAATAATTTTTCAGTCATCAAACATTCAAGCAATCTGTACTCCTGCAAATCCAACATCAATAGTGAAGTATCTAAAATTTCAGACACCAACTAATAAATTTAGCATGTTCTTTATGGCTGATGAACTCAGTAGGACTCGTGGGGGAATTTGTGAATTATAATGAAATGATTAAAAGATGGCATTTTGAGGCTTAGGGAATAATGGTTTTATGAACCAGCCATTACTTCTCTCAAAAATATACTACTTTTTCAACAGTGTAAATATTTATGGATCATATCAAAATGGCACATATCTCCAGAATCCATTATAAAACGTCCATCTACCATTTCACTTACATCCTGACCACTTCTTTATGATGAAATAAGAAAATCATTAAGTTTTTTAAAAAAGAAAAGAAGATAATGGAAAGAAGAAAATGAATGATGGCGTTTTGAATGCATACTTCCAAAGCTTTTAATATGAATAATAAGAAAAGCATAATCCCTTCCTTTGTATACTTGATACGAAGTGGGTAGTAATTTTTGAAAGAACAAGCTGTATTTGAAAATGCTGTTTTTTAAAATCAACTAAAGTATGGGATAGAGACTGGTTTCACTACTCTGGTTAGGATAGTTAGAGATGACCTCGCCATGCAGGTGAAAATGGAATTAAACCTGAATGATTAGAAAGGCTTAGCCACTTGCAGATCTAATAGAAGAATGGTCCAGGTAGAAAGAAGAGAAAACGCAATGGCCCTGTGGGAGAAACAAGCTTGGCATGTCTGAGAAACAAACAGAAACAAGTGCAGGGATAGAGGCGTAAGAAATGAGATTGCAGAAGTGTGCGTGGCCTTTCTTGTTCACTGCCGTATCATCACCTAGCTAGCACCAGGCTTGTTCCATGATTGGTATTTAATAAGATTATGTGAAATGAGTGAATGAAGTTGGAAGGAAGACTTCAATGGTCTGGAAGTTCCATCAGGGTTGGGATGAGAAAACATGCAGGACTTTAAAGGGCCGGGTTAGAGGAGTTTAGATTTTAATTTTAATTGCAAGGGGAAACCATTGGAGGGTTTTAAATGGAGGAATTCTGTGATCTGATTCATTCTTTAATTCAAGCATTGCTCTTTTTTTGTATCCAGATGTTGGTAGGAACAAATACAATTCCAGTGTAGTAAATGTGGCCACAAAATAAGTTAGTAGGAAGACTCCTGACATGCTTTTATGTATGAATTGAGATTATCCTAGTTTGAAAGAATGTTGGAAAGAAAATTAAAAGCCTGTTGTGGCTCACCTCCAAACCTACTGTGTATATTGAACTGCAGAATAATGATGTGCCTTAGCTTATCATCAGGAGCTTTATCAGTTCATCTCCTGGCTAGAGCTACAAGATCCTCATTATCACCATGGTACCCTAGCATGTAGTCACAAGACCTGCAAGCTGATAAGTGACAGTGGCTGGACAGAAGCAACTGAAAAACAAGCAACACAGAATGATGAATATACAGGGAAAGAGAAAAGTAAAACCTCACACCATCAACACCCAAGGTTCTTAGTCAAAATTCTAAAATGTGACTAAACAGAACATTAGGAAAGGAAAAAAGAACATCAAATAGATTAATAAATTAATCCAGATGCTTGTTTGTTTGTGATAAGCATACAGATGAGAAAAAGACATAAAATAGAACTCTTAAGTGTTAAATGTTAAAAACAAATGAACCAAGAATGGTTCTACATGATGCACTACCACATCAGAAACCAGAAATTTAAAATAAAGGAATAGTATTCTAGAATGTGATAGAATATAGATAAGACATAGTTGAAAAGAAATACTTGGTTAGTTATTATCTTAGTTCATTTCATGCTGCAAAAAATAGAACATCACAGACTGGGTGTTTTTATGAAGAAATTTATTTCTCATAGTTCTGGAGGCTGGGAATTCTAGGATCAGGATGCCTGTGTATCTGTGTGTGGTGAGGACCTTCTGCCTGTGACCTCACCCAGTGGAAGGGATAAGGCAGCTCCTGGGCCTCCTTTATGAAGGCACTAATCCCATCCTTGAGGGCTTCATCACCCTCGTGGCCTAATCATCTCCCAAAACCTTCCCGACATCATTATCTCAGGAGTTAGGATTTCAATATATGAATGGGGAGGGGGTCACAAATATTCAGACCACAGCACTGGGAAGCTAGCTAGAAAGGTTTGCAGTAGTCCATACAGGATATGATGGTATCTTAGCTTATTATATATTTCAAAGCTACAACTTATTGTTTTGTAGTAAACCTGACAGCATTTGCTTATGAGTTGGGTGTTAGGGGAGGATAGTGATGAAAAGGGCTCTCAAGGGTACTGCCTAAGTCTAACCCTGAACATGGCACCATTACATGATTAGGGAAGACTGAGTGAGGAACAATTTGGGGTGAGGTTTGAGGGGAAGTAGCCACAGTTCCACTTTGAACATATGCAAATGGCAATGCCCACTTCAATTTAAGCAGACATGTGGGGAGCAGGCATAGGGAAGAACCTATGACTAAGATTGTTGATTTTCCACAATAAATTTGTTTCTTTCTGACGATTGTGGCTTCAAAAAAAATTACATTAAGTTTGTGGAAAATTTTAGTAATTTACAGAATGGAAAGTATTGTGAAGAATGCAGTCCCTCAATTTGGCACATCCTCAAGAGTCAATAATCCACATGGTTAGTTATCTATTTATAAAAGAATTCTGAAAAATGCTGAACAATAAAAGGTTGTAACTAATCTGATTATAGCATAACTTGCTGGTTAAAACACAGCATTTGACAGAAATAAGAGAAGATTGAACCTAAGAAATCATGCAAAAGACTATAAAACTAAATTTAAAACTTTAGTTATCCATAGTAACAAGGATTATTCTAAGTAAATGGAATTCTTAGCCACACATTTAAATTTCTCCTAAATACCAACTTTAATTCAATGCCACAAATATTGGTTGAAACTTAAATTCACAGATGGTACTATTCTAAGCAGGATGGGTACAATCTGAGTTAAAGTGAAGTTCTTTAATATTGTATTAAATTGCACTTAAGAAATTTTTTAAATTTGCTTCTGTAATTAATGAAAATTCCAGATAGTCACTGAAATAAGCCAAAATGAAGCCAAAGGTCTAATAGTATAGATTTTTTTTCTTAAGGGCAAAGCCAGTAGAAAAGTCCTTGGAAGTAACTGTCTGGCTCTGTGATGAGTAATCGGTGCTCTACAGATTCCCATGTATGGTCTAGCTTTAACACGTTGCTTAGGAGCTATGTTCAATTATAGCCTTTCAACTCATAAATCAAAGGATTTAGGGGGAAAGAGCTTCCAGGGTCACCAAAAGGTAGATGAACTATTGTAGAATGCTGTTCCCTAACCTGGATCCTGTGCTAGCAGCCAGTTATGGTCCTGAGAGTGGAGGATGAAGACAAAGTACACAGCACCATCCCTTGTGTCAGATAAGACCTTGGCATGAGGCAGTAGTATCTTCCATTGGTTCTACAAGCAGAAAGGAGTTGTTACAACCATAGAGGAGAGAAGCCACATTTGGGCTTGTTCTGCAGCTGTGTCCAGGGCATGGTAGTCAGTAGAAGCTTTGTGAATGTTGCACTAAATGAAAATAAACCAGTTCCAGCCCCTGTACAGACTCAGTTGGGCAACTTTATCTGAGCCTTTGCTTCTTTATTTGTATTGTAGAAAAAAGGTCTACATCATAGGGTGGTTTCACCTTTTTTGTTAGCTTTCAATGGTAGGTAGTTGATCTTAACCAGAAGAAAATAGATTTTTTTCCCCTAAGAGATTCAGTAAGGTTGTTTTTGTTTTGAATTTTTTTGTTTTACATACAAAAAAAGTTGTACATCATATGTTTGGGTCATTGGAAAGATTCTAGAATTTAAAGGCTATACCAAAATGATGGCTCTTCTAATATCACTATCAAATAGCTCTGTGGTCTAAAACCATTCACAGCTGCAAACAAATGACATATTTGCTTAGGTGGAGTCCATTGATCCTAACAGAGGCCCTTCTGGGTCCCAAATTTTCCATTCCATGTTTATTCTATTCCATTGGGAACAGTGAAGAGGCCTTAATTTGGAGAGATGGTTCTCAGCTCTGACTGCACAACAGAATTATCTGAGGAGAATGAGCTAGGAAGTCCTTTAAAAAAAAAATGGTACTTGAGACCACCTTCCACAATTTTTGATTTGTTAAGTTTGGTTTTTTGTTTTTATTTGTAAGTCAGTAAATTTGTTTTTTTATTTATTCTACTTAGGTATACATGATAGCAGAAGGCATTTTGATTCATTGTACACAGATGGAACACAACTTTTCATTTCTCTGGTTGTATGTGATGTAGAATCACATTATATATTCAGTCATACATGAAGCTAGGTCTATGATGTCCATCTCATTCCACCATCTTTATTGTACCCATGACCCCCCACCTTTGACCAAAGTTCCTCCATTCTTCCCGTGTCCTCTCCTCCATTATGGATCAGCATCCACTTATCAGAACATTCAGCATTTGGTTTTTGAGGACTGGCTTACTTCGCTTAGCATGATATTCTCTAATTCCACCCATTTACCTGCAAATGCCATGATTTTATTCTCTCCTAATGCTGAGTAATATTCCATTGTGTATATATACCACAGTTTCTTTATCTATCTATTGAGGGGTATCTAGGTTGGTTCCACAGTTTAGCTGTTGTGAATTGAGCCTGCTATAAACATGGAAGTGGCTGCATCACTGTCGTATGCTGTTTTTAAGTCCTTTGGGTATAGACCAAGGAGTGGGATAGCTGGGTCAAATGGTGGTTCCATTCCATGTTTTCTAAGGAATCTCCATATTGCTTTCCAGATTGGTTGTACCAATTTGCAGTCCTACCAGCAATGTATGAGCGTGCTTTTTCCCCCACAACCTCACCAACACTTATTGTTGTTTGTATTCTTGATAATTGCCATTCTGACTGGCATGAGATAAAATCTTACAGTTTTGATTTGCATTTCTATAATTTCTAGAGATGTGGAACATTTTCTTATATGTCTGTTGATGGGTTGTATATCTTCTTCTGAGAAGTGTCTGTTCAGCTCCTTAGCCCATTTATTGATTGGGTTGTTTATTTTTTTGGTATTCAGTTTTTTGAGTTCTTTAGCACTGAGAGTGGTCCCAGGTCTCCTGCAGGGGTCCCCAGAGGCAGTCCTTCCTCTGGGTCTGGGTTCCCCTGTGACTGGCGGCTAGCAATCTCAGGTCTGCCCTTGGCTGGGCTCCTGCAGTGGTCCCTGAAGGTGGTCCTGGGCCTAGGCCTGTGCTCCCGCCAGTTGGCAGGAACTCTGGCACAGAACCTAAGTTTGAGTTTTTGCCTAAACATCAGTACTTTCCACAATCTCCCCAGGTGATTTCAATGTGCAACCAGGGTTGACACCACCAAGTAAGAGGGTGAAATCTGGGCCCCAGCAATGTTTTAACTGCACGCTAGCTAATGTCCCCACTGCAGCCTTGATGGTAGGCAAAAATACCCATTGAGATTCTAAGTACAGCACAGCTTAGCACATAGTAGCAGTCACTGCTACAGCAGGGAAGACTTCTTCAGTGCACACTCTCTGGCTTTTTAAACCCAGGTCTAATTTCTCAACAAGCACATGGGCAGCAAGTGAAAGACAAGAGACTCTCCTGAAGAAAACAAAGCACTCCCTAATTTTTTTTTGTACCAGGGATTGAACCTAGGGGCATTTAATCACTGAGCCACATCCCTAGCCCCTTTTTATTTTTTATTTTGAGACAGAGTCTCACTAAGTCGCAGAGGCTGGCTTTGAACTTGCAATCCTCCTGCCTCAGCTTCCCAATCTGCTGGGATTACAGGCATGTACTACCATACCTGACTCCCTAAATGTTTTAAAGTAAACTAGCCCCAAAACAGAGAAGTGATAGCTTGATATATTAGCTGGGGTTATGTCTGACTGAAAGTGATAGAAAACTCAAGATAAGAATGGCTTCTATAAGGTAGAAAGTATTTCCTTCTCACAAACATAGGCAGTCCAGGGCTAGGGTGGTGGCTTCACAGTCAGGAAGCTAGGCTTCTTTCATCTTGCCTATCACAGCCCAAGATAAAAGCTGCAATTTCAGACATTGTGGCAACACTCCAGCCCGCAAGGAAGAGAAAGGTGCCATGCTCTCTCTGCACACACTCCCTCGACAGTGCTTATAGCCCATCTGTTTATATCCCATGGACAAGCATTGAGTCAAATGGCCAAGTCTACCTTCCAGGAAGGTTGCCCAAAATAGCCTATGCTGAAAGCCATGCACTCAACTGAGGATGGGGGCTCTTTTGCTCTTGAAACAGAGGGGATGGATACTTGGAAATGGCCAACAGTCTATGCCTCAGGGGTCCCCACTCCTACCTCGTGCAGCTGGATTAGAACTATTAAGTTACATGTAAACAATGTGTTTTACTGGGGTCCTCTGAAAACCACTGACATGAGGCTATTTTTCTTACATTCTGAATTTCATCAGCTCTGGTTCCCACTGCCCTACAAAATCACCATTCCAACAACAACAACAACAAAAAAAAAAGGAGTTCAGAAAACCAGCCCTTAAATCCAGTGCCTGCTCAATGTGGTAGAGTCTGTGCTCACACTCAGAAGGAAAGGACTATCCTCCCTGCAAATTTCTGCAAATTGATACTGATGGCAGGAGCTTGCTCTTATTCATTCTGGAAGCAGCACAAATTATTTTCACTGGGTCGTAAATATGTTGAACACTCTGTTATACTAACCTCTTAAACCAGTTGTCTTGAGCAGCTACAAATCATAGTTCAAGAGCACCTTTCTAAGATTCCAAGGCCCCTGACATTCCTGGATGCTCAAGTTAAATACCTGGGATTAAGAGTGAAGGGTATGTAGATTTTTGCCACAAAATTCATTTCAAAGAAAGGGGGGAAAGTCCTTTGGCCTGATGCCTAGTTTGTCATAGTCAATTTTTTTTATTTGTTTTTTTTTTCAATTTTATTATTATTTTTTTAATTTTTATACTCTTTACTCAGCCAAGGATAAAGTAAACATTGGTGGTCAAACTTCCTTCCTACATTGAATTTCTCTCTCTTCCTTCTCCAGTGTTCCAGGACCTGTGGTGGAGGTATTCAGAAACGCGAGGTTCTTTGCAAGCAGCGCATGGCTGATGGCAGCTTCCTAGAGCTTCCGGAGACCTTCTGTTCAGCCTCCAAACCTGCTTCCCAGCAAGCCTGCAAGAAAGATGACTGCCCCAGTGAGTGGCTTCTCTCAGACTGGACAGAGGTATGATGTTCCCTAGATGGAGAAAATAAAAGGCATGAGGAGGAAAAGTGACCCCCAAACACATACATAGGAAAGACAAAAGAACAAAACAATTCTCTGAACACTACAGTGCAGTATTTTGTAGCCATTTATACCATAGTATATAACTAGCTTTTAACTAGGCTGCAGGGACCTGTGCTATGTGGCCAGCCCTTACCCGACATTCGGAAGCTGAGGATTGTAAATGGGCTCCTCTTGGAACAAGACCAGAACACAGGGTTCTTCTCCCCGGAGCTCCGCTCCCACCCCCTCCTCCTAACCTCCCAGCACCTCCTACTCCCAGATGTTTCTAGTCTCTGTTCAGGGAGGGCAAAGCCTCTCTAGTTCTTCTCTTCCAAGTTACTGGACAATAAAGGATATGATTTATTAGGAAAAGAAGGCCAAGGAAATCCTGCCTCTTTACTGTTAGTTTCCTGGCTCTAAAACTTCAACAACTTCCCAGCAAGAGAACTTGATTTCCCCTGTTGCCCTGCGTTTGGGGCAGCAATTGCCTCAGTATTCACCACTCTCAACTTCCCCTCCCACAATAGCATACACCTCCAACTCACCTATTTTTCTAAATAATTCCTGTTCTAACATCAGCATGAAATTAATTCATTTACACCCAGCTTCAACACATTTGTTCTCAGTCCTTTTGACTTCTTTGAGTTGCCTTGACTCCTGCAGCTCTGTAGCTCTATGCCTTCTTTAGTGAAGTCCCAACATTACAGGCTCACAAGCAAATTAAACCAAGACCAGAATCACTAGGCTGTAAATGAGAAAACTCAGTTAAAAGCAGATTCAAGACTTTCTCCTTTCTCCCATATAAGCATTTGAATTGGCCTTCATGACCCTTGGCTTGTTTTATATGGAGCTGCTGATAATTGAAATACATCACAGAGACACTTGCATTCAGAGGGGAGAGCTGCCTATGAGAAGTAAGGCTCACTTAACATAGGTCCTCAGAATTCTTGCCGCACAGAATATCAACATGTTCAGAGTCTAAGGACATCATAATTGAGAGCAAACCTACATTACCACAGGTTAAATTATCTCTGGCAGTATCACACTCCAAATGTCCCAGAACAATAAACAATAAAACAAATAAATGATTTTTTTGTATTTTAGAAATAATTTTATTTCTGCAGGATAAAGCCTTAAAGTGTAGAGGAGACACTCAAGTATGTGTCGATGCTCGCACATGGACATCTGAGTGGCCATTCTTCTGTGAGAATAGTGATTTGGGGTATGACATATACATGAAAATAATCATAATAAAAATAGCAACTCAGGAAAGAACTCTGGTGTATTTGCCAAGTGGCTCTAGCGAGGACATCTCTCAGTGGAGTACTGTAAAGGTACTCCTCTCCTAAGTCTATCAAAAAATAGCCTGTTGTGAGTGGTAGGCCAAGGAAGGGATTCATGTGCGTTATCATTGTTCTCTCATCTTCCTGGAGTTGGTGGCCTTTTGAGGATACGGTACCCAGAGAATTCAGAAAAAGAGTTCTGTCTGCAGCTTTGAAAGAGAGACACTCATGATTAAGCACAAAAGGAAGACTGCTAAAGTGAGGTCTCATTTAGTAACACAGGTCTTTAGAAAGGTGTCATGTGTTTTTAGGAGTTAGACTCAAGGCAAGTAAACCAAGCTTCAAATGCTGAGTGCTAATTACTGGTTGTATAACCTTGAGCTAATTAACCTTCTGGATCATTTCCGTGCCTGTAAATTGGAGACATAATAGTATCCACTATACAGGTGGGAGGCTTAAATTAACTGATGCATATAAAGTACATCGTGCCTAGTAAAAGTTACCCCTTATTATGAGGATAATTCTCTTCCATCTGGGCTCATTGTTGAGAGAGGAAATTATAGGAAGCACCAGCCTTGATTGGCTGGACTCAGGGCCACAGCCCAGGTCTCCCACAGAGAGACCTTTGCTGGATTTCCCAGGGGAAAGTGCTCTTGAAGGTGCTCACAAAGGCCCAGGTTCACTCTGCCATTGTGAGGGCCATTCTGTGGTCCCCTGGCCGAGATAAGATGTGCATTCCATACTACACACACACACACACACACACGACGCCTTTTGGATAAAAGAGAACCTGGATGATCTATGGGTGTTTTCATCCTCAGCTCTCTGGGCTCAATCTCATGGTTACTGCATAGAATTCCTCAGAGACGGAAGTAAGCCAAAGTTTTAGACCTTTCAAAAAAAAAATTACTTACAGATTCTATTCTGAAAGGAAGACCTCTCAAAAGGCTATCCTTCTCTATAAAAGAAACTCTTCAATCTCCTGAAAGAGTTAGCTGCTAGATATTTTTAAATCATATTTTTATGGAAGTTGTCCCTCATCCTCCAAAATAAAAAATTAAAGTCAGGGTAGTCCATTTGAGAATTAGAAGGAGCTTGGAAGATCCTATAGTCTAATCTCTCTCTTTTTAAATTAAAGCCTCAGGACCCTTTGAAGTCAAAATTCTAAAACAGATAAAATGAGAACTATTTCAATTGAGGCATAGATGGAACCTTCAGATTTCCAATGGTTAAGCCCCCCCATTCCCCGAGAAGCAGCCCCTGAATCACTTCCTCATCCATCGTAGTTATGCAACACTATTTGACAATCCCTGCTGTGGCTTAGCTTCCCTTCAGAGATGTGGAGATTGAAGCTAGATAAAGCGCTCGACTTGACCCAAGGCATAACCCAATCTTCTGATTTGCAGGCAAACTGTTTTTCTGTTGTTTTGTTTAACTTAGCAGCACTCAAATGACCATGATTTTAAAACATTCAGCCTCTCTTCCCCCATCCCACCTGACCCTTGGATTCAGTACTGTCATTTACAATAAAACAAGTGATGGGTGGAATCTGGAATCCACAGTCATTAGGTAACAAAAGCAACGGGTTTGATTCACCATCTTTTGCCTCTTAAATTTCTTTCAGAGTGGCCTATGTCGCAGTACATTGCACAGATTAGTGTCATTTTAGTGTGCTAGTATATAAAACTTGAACATATAATGTAACTATGTTGGTTTTTACTATCATTTTTCAAGTTAATCTGGCACACTGCCACCACCCAAGTTCAGACTTTCATCGTCTCAGCCTGGACGGTGCGCATTCCCTTCACTGACATCCCTACCTCCCATCCTTCTGCACACTGTTGCCAGATTCACCTTCTCAAAACACCTCTTTCATCATGTCACTCCCCTCCTCAATGGCTTCCCATTGCCCTATTGACCAATTCCAAACCTTCTGTCTGAAAATTAAATAAGTCTCCAAAGTCTGACCCTAAACTACCTGTCAAGCTCCTCAATGCTCTTGGGGTGGCTCCTCTGTTCAAACAGGTTTGGTTCTGCCTCCAAGCCTGCTTTGGCCTTCTACCCTGAATTCTTCTGCCTTTATTCTGGAAATTTCCCTGCCTCCCATGCTTATCCATGTTGTCTTTTACCCACCTTCAAGTCCTAGGTCAGGGCATCTCTAGTGGACCAAAATTATTCAATAATTGTTAGCATTAATTTCATACTACTTCATTTGTTTTCTAATGGTATATTCTTAGCAAATTCTTTACTTACTATTTAATCCTATAGACAGCTTTATTGAGATATAATTTATGTATTATAAAATTCACCTTACCTTAATGTTTTTAAGGTTTATCCTTATTGTAGCATGGGTGAGAACTGCATTCCTTTTTATGACCAAATAATATTTCATAGTATATGAAAATCTTTCAGATTTTGTTTATTCATTTACCGATTGATGAACATTGGATTGTTTCCACTTTTTGGCTATTACAAATTCAGGAACATCTGCATAAGTTTTTATGTGAATATATGTTTTCACTTCTCTTGGGTAGATACTTAGGAGTAAAATTTCTGGGTCCTACATTAAATTAACTTTTTGATAAACTATTAAACTGCTTTATTAGGGAGCTATAGGAAGCTGTATCATCTTACATTCCCAATGGCAACTTCATTTGTTTTCTAATGAAGAGGGTTCTCATTTTTCTGCCACCCACCAAAACTTACGATTTTCTGCCTTTTTTAATACGGCTATTCTAGTGGATACAAAGTGACATGACATTGTCATTTTGATTTGTATTTCCCTAATATACTATTTATTTTTAACAAGACATTTGACCCTCCCCTTTCATTTGAATAACAGCTCCTTGAAACTAGCAACTATCTTTCACCTCCTTCAAACAAAGCAGACTCATAACAATTGTCTGATAGTAAGCATTAAAATATTATTTATCTGTGAAGGAATGAGGAAGGGATCAGCATTAATTATTATTTTGTGGATGGCATTTTAAAATATATTATCTCATTTAATTTCCAGGCTTCTAAATTAAATGTAAGAAATGGAATCAGCCTTAGAGATGTTAAATCACTTGCTTTCTAATAAAATTCTGAGCTGGGATTTGAACATGGTACTGTGTACTTGTTACTCTAAAGCCCAAGCCATATAAATAAAAACAGGTAAAATACCTATAGGAAATGTTACAATAGAAAATCTTAGCATGGAATGTGTCTACAAGATCTCATGTATTCCACATTGTTATATCATAATTAATATTTCTCTCTCTTTCAGTGGCTGTTGCTTTTCCAAGCCACTTTTCTCATATTTTGGTGAGTTTGAGAGTCCATACAAAAAACATTAGCCTGTAGTTCCCTGAATTTTTATGCATTTGGCCTCTTTCTTTCCCCACCAGTGTTCCACGAGCTGCGGGGAGGGTACCCAGACTCGAAGTGCCATTTGCCGGAAGGTGCTGAAAACCGGGGTCTCCACAGTTGTCAATTCCACGCTGTGCCCTCCCCTGCCTTTCTCTTCCTCCATCAGGCCTTGCATGTTGGCAACCTGTGCAAGTGAGTATGTCAGAGCTCTGGGGATAGAGACAGAACCCCACTTAGCAGTAGCCACCATGCAGGGGCCTTCTGTAAACCAAGACCAGTGGCAGATTGTTGGGCAGTGGAGCCTTTGGAGGACTGCAGGCTAGAGAGCTCAGCTGGAGGTGGCAAAGGAATCTTAATCACCTGTGGCCAGGCTGAATTCTCTTCTCCACAGGAAAAACAGTTTGCAGGGGTAAAGTTCACTAGCTGGCATACAGAGATCTGGAAGCTGGAGGCAGCATATTACTAATGAAGTCTAATGTTATCCACTCTGGGCTTTTAAACTACTCTGAACAGATTTGTTCTGTTCAATATTAATCCCTAGGGTTGTAACACTTCTGGGCTCTCCTCACTGTAATTTAGGGCGCTGATGCTTTGCAGGACCTTAAGTAGATATTTAGTGGAGAATATTCTCCTTCTCTGTCCTCTGCCTCTTTTTATGATGCTGATTTCGTCTTTCAAATGCTTTTAATGAGAGGAACTGCCTTTTCCCCTGGGCTGTGCTCCACTTCGGACCCTGCACCTCAGCTCACAGGACAGAAAGACTCAGCAGGGTGCTGCTTAGGTTGCCACAGCCCCTCATTAGTTCTCTGTTTGGGGGTGGTAGTGGTAACTTGATGGTCTGCAGCTGGTAGCCAGCTTCTCCTCTAAGCCATGAAGTGTTAATAATGATGGAAATCACTGCCTAAGAGCGCTTTTCTTTTTGTCCCATTTGTCCCCTCTCACGGCTGCATCTCACTGTGGTTCTTCTCTGCTCTTGTCTTCTCTTCCACGGTCTCTCTGGCATTCCTCTCATGCCAGGGCCTGGGCGGCCATCCACAAAGCACAGCCCTCACATCGCAGCCGCACGGAACGTTTACATCCAGACCCGCAGGCAGAGAAAGCTGCACTTCATCGTGGGTGGGTTTGCTTACCTGCTTCCCAAGACGGCCGTGGTGCTCCGGTGTCCCACACGCAGGTTCCGCAAGCCCCTCATCACCTGGGAGAAAGATGGCCAGCATCTCATCAGCTCTGCTCATGTCACCGTGGCACCTTATGGCTACCTGAAGATCCATCGTCTCAGGCCCTCAGACGCAGGCATCTACACCTGTTCTGCAGGACCCGCCCGGGAGCAGTTTGTGATTAAGCTCATTGGAGGCAACCATAAACTCGTGGCCCGGCCCCTGAGCCTGCAGAATGAAGAGGACGCCCTGGCAGTGAGGAAGGTCAGCCCAAAGGAGGCCCTGCAGACCCATAAGCACCAGAACGGGATCTTCTCCAACGGCAGCAAGGCTGAGAAGCGAGGCCTCCCTGCTGACCCAGGGAGCCGCTATGATGACATTGTCTCCCGGCTGCTGGAGCAGGGGGGCTGGCCTGGAGAGCTCCTGACTTCCTGGGAGGTGCAGGACTCCACAGAAAGAAACACGTCCTCAGAGGAGGACCCGAACACTGAGCAGGCCCTTCTGCATCTGCCATTCACCATGGTAACTGAGCAGAAGCGCCTGGACGACATCCTCAGGAACCTCTCCCAGCAGCCCGAGGAGCTGCGCGACCTCTACAGCAAGCACCTGGTGGCCCAGCTGGCCCAGGACATCTTCCGTAGCCACCTCGAGCACCAGGACATGCTCCTCAAGCCCTCTGAGCAGAGGTTTCCCCCCGTGGCTGTCCCTCCTCATAAACATGTGTCTGGCTTCAGCAGTTCCTTAAGGACCTCTTCTGGGGAGGCTGGGGGTGGCTCTCGCAGGCCACACCGAAAGCCCACCATCTTACGGAAGATCTCAGCTGCCCAGCAGCTCTCCGCCTCTGAGGTGGTCACCCACCTCGGGCAGACTGTGGCCCTAGCCAGCGGGACACTGAGTGTGCTGCTGCACTGTGAGGCCATAGGCAACCCAAGGCCTACCATCAGCTGGGCCAGGAACGGGGAAGAGGTTCAGTTCAGTAACAGGTGAGCTACTTAGTAGAAGAAGGGAGCGGGGGAAGGGCCATAGCTTGTTCAAACCGGGCTGTTCACATATCCTTTGAGGTGTTTCCAAGGTTAGAGCCACAACATTGGGCCCCAGAAATTACCTCCTGGGTTTCAGGCCCTCTCTCAGCATTGATGGACTGTTGGAGCAAAGACAAGGTATTTAATTTCTCTAAACAGTATGTTCTTATCTTTATAAGGCAAAAGCAACACTACCTATTCACCCCCATCCTCATAGGATCCCAAAGATGAATGAGATACTCTCTAGATGACTTTGAACGTTTGACAGAAAGATACCCTTGCAGGCCAAGGCATTATCATGTTTCTACTCTGTGAGATAAACCACTAAAAAGCTTCAACACCAGGACACTCTCTCCATGTGTGGTAGCACAGGGCTGGGGAGTGTGCAGCCAGCACCTGTTGCTCCCCATGAGTGAGCCTGTCCTCTATCTGGACTGGACAAGGCTATCTGTTCCAGAAAGCTTTTATTCCCAGTTGGACCTGTGATTGATTATCTTAATCTCTCTTGGTGTCTCTGTTTTGATGTGTTCTTATTGGCATTGTACCATTTACTGGTCTTCCTGAGCCATGGCCATTCATATTGTTAAAATCAACAGTGGTAGTAGAAAAATAAAAACAACATTTTTGAGTACAACCTGTGTGCCAAGCACTGTGCCACACTTTCTATATACTTTTTTTTCTCTTACTGTCTGCAAGGACCTTGAGAATAACAGTAAGCAGCTGCTATTATAACCAAGTAGTTACTATCTGCCAGGCTACCTCCAAGGTCCCTTCTACCTCCTCCACCCATTTACAGATGGCCACAAAAGGTTAAAACCCACATGTTGATGGGAATGAGCAAAAGTCTTCAGCACAGTAACTTAAAATTTGCTACACAAATCGCCTCTGAGGGCTCCACAAACCAGGGGTCCAAGGATCACATGAGTTTGAGAAGTACTCAGTTAAAGCTAAACAGATGTATTTACTGCTATATTTTATGTCTGTTTTTTAATATAGCACTTGATTTTTATTATAAAGGCAATAAAAGGGCTATCAAATGATATCCAAATCTATAAAGTAAAAACTGCAAGTCCTCCACATCCCTCCAATCCTATTCCTCAGAGGCAATCACTCTTAATAATTTGATATACGTCCTTTTAGAATTTTTATGGATTTTATTGTATTATATTAGAACATATATGTACACATAGGATTTGAATTTTTTTAAATGGGATATTAGTCATGTTCAGAAATTTGACTTGGTTTTTATTTCACATGTCTAAGAGACATCATAATAGTACATAGAGATCTATGTCAACTTTTTAACTGCTGGTTACTGTTCCTGAGTGCGTTTTACTATCCCCTACCTGAAAATTATCTTGGTTTTTCCATTTTTTTTAACTCTTTTAAGCCTTCCAGTGTGTGTTGTGACTTTCTAAGTGGACAATAGAGAATGCCATGTTTCCAAACTTATCCTTTGATCACTGAAAAAACTTTTGGCTCAGTAATCTCAAGAACACCAATAATTCCAGAAGCACTTAGAAAGCACTACCTTAGCCTTTCAGTTTGCACCTTAATGGGCATTGAGAGTCTAACCCTAACCCTAAGGTAGAGAAGGTGCAGCAACATCTTTCTGGGGAAAACAACATGGCAGCCAGCCATGTTTTAGTATCCTCTAGTATCCTTAGCAGTGTTGAAGTATTGAACCTAAAACAACAGGACACGTCTTGGATCCATGGTCACCCAGGACATTAGTTGGGTGGTGATGTAGCATCAAGAGGGAAGGCACCTGAGGTCCAGGGACAAATAGTTTTTGACACCATCAAGATTTCTTTTTCTAGATTTAGCCTTGAAAAACACTTTTCAACGTACATTAATTGCATGCAGTTGGGGAAAATAAGAGATTTCTGTTTCTTATCTTTGGCATTATAATTTTCCATTTTGACTTGGCTGGCTAGTAAGAAATGTGACTGAAGCTTGGATTTCTATGCACTTTTCCAAGTTCTGTTTGATAAAAGAGCAAGCAAATCTGCTCAGGACATGCAGGAAGCACAGGCTGCCACTGGGACTGCTTTGCTGTGGGTTCTTGGTGACCTGCTCTGTGTTGGGTGTCATTGCTTGTCATTACTGCATTCGGTAGCAGTTCAGAATTAGATTTATTTTCAAACTGAAAAGTGCCAAAATTCCCTGTTTTATGATCTGATTAGACTGTTTTTTCTTACTGCACAAATCTACCTTTCTGTGAATCTGCAAGATTCAGCTGCCTATGGGTCTATAAGAATTTGTACTTTATTAAGGTAGACTCTAAGTAGCCTGAACTAGCAAGAACAGGTCAAGGTAGAAGGAGAGTGGCAGAGAATTCTACCACGTCTCCAACTTTGAAAAATGCCAAAGCTTAATTTAAAAGAAATTGGGTTTACTAAGGGACCACTAACAATTTAAATACAACTGTGTCTCATCATATGTATAATTTACTAGTTGAAATTAATTCACATGATTCTCAGAAGCAACTTCTCAAACAGTAGTTTCCTGAATATCCCTGGGTGTATTATGATAGGCTGTTTCATCATAATCCCCACTTTCTTCTTCCTTTATTCCACAAACATTCCAATATCAGACCCTATGTTTGATTCTGAGGATAGAGGAAAAGAAGACTAATTCCCTATTGATGAAATTCAACATCTAGTTGGGAAGCCAAAGAAACAAAGGCCATATTAGAAGTGCTGAGAGAGAGGCATGCATAATTATTTATTCCATAAGTATGTATTAATCTTCTGCCTATATGCCAGCTATACATCAACTCACTGGGAACCTTGTGGTGCGTGAAGCAGCAGCCAGTGTTTTCTTGTAGTTGGCAAGCATTTAAAGTTCTGCTCAAATAACACATCAGAGAGAGAGCTTCCCTGATCATTCTATCATAAAGAGCACCCCTCATCACTCTTTATCCCTTCAACTCTGCTACTTTCTTAGTAGAATTTATCATCTAATGTATTATGTATTTGCTGATTGCCTGTCCACAAGGACAGAGACTTTCTTCATTGCTGTATCCCCAGTGCTTGGAAGTCAAATTCAAATACGTCGTAAATAGTGAATGAATGAATTTGTTAATAGAGCAAGACAACAAACACAGAAAATATCAGTTTGGGATAAGTGTTTTGGGAGAAAATTGAAACAGAAGGAGTGTGACTTGGTGATGACTTTAGACAGGTACTCTGTGAAGGTTACATGTAAATCAAGTTCTGAATGATGTCCAGTTTCTAGAATGTGATGTCAGGAGGAAGAACCTGCCTGGACAAGGAAAAGGCAGTACAAAAACCCTAAAGGGAAATAGTTTTGTATGTTGAAGGAGCCTTAAAAGAAGGTCATCTGGCTGGAGTGTGGGATGGCATGAGGCTGTGAAGCTACCCAGAGTCCTAGAGAAGGAGTTAGGGTTTTAGTCTGAGTTCCAAGGGAAGATTTTGGAGGATGTTAGGCAGGAACATGGCATGAACTAACTTTTGTCTTTACAGATGACAGGTGGATAGTAGAGGAGCATGGGTGGAAGCTGGGAGGCTGCTAAGGACTCCAGTGCAGTATTTCCTTCAATGCCATAAATATTTTCTGGACAATAGAGTGATAAGCACCAGGAAGTGAGATGAGAAATAAGAATACTGCTTTCCAGAAACTAAAAAATGCTTTGAAGTTCTGGTGTAGAATAAAATTTGTATGAAACTCCAGTTTGTAGAAAACTCCAAAAGGCAGAATACTTTCCTTTAAACTTCTAAATTTTAACAACTGGACAGAAGGAGCTTCCCAAATTCAGTGCACATAATAATTACCAGAAACCTGTTAGAATGTACTCATACCTCTCCACTGGCCCCAGAAAAATCTTTCTGTACTAGAAACCCATAATTTACATTTAAACAGGTGCCTCCAACGGCTCTGAAGCAGGAGCTCCCAGAGCCACTTCTAGGAAGCACTGAAAGAGAAAGCAGAGGATAGTGAATCTCAAAGTAGAACTATACACTGGATTTTAATCTTGTTAAAGGACGTGGTGGAGGTGGACAAGTCTTGCTGCTAAAAGGACACTAGGGAACTATGGAGCTATCTTTTCCAAGCCTTCTCCTGCCCTCTTGCCTTCCCTCCCAATATTTCATTCACTCAGGGCCTTGAATTGGAGAGACACCTGACAGTGGAAATGCAAGTGCCTGTGTGTAAGGGAAGCAGACAGGGTAGAAGTTAGACTCTAAATCTGCCAGTGTTTTGGAAAAGCCCTGGACTGGATGAAGGTTAAGATAGCTATGTGTGGCCACTTGAGAACAAAGAAGCAGAAGTGGGCTTCTCAACACAGCCATCAGCTTGAGTTAGAAGTTCTCTTCAGAGGGCCTGTGCCACCTGGGGTTTCGTGTTTGGTTGATTGGGGTTTTGTTGTTGTTGTTGTTGTTGTTTTGGTAACGAGGATTGAAATTCAGGGCCACTTGACCAATAAGCCATAGCCTTAGCCCTATTTATTTTTTATTTTATTTAGAGACAGCATCTCTAAATATGCCAGCTATATATCAACTGAGTTGCTGAATGCCTCACTGAGGCTGGCTTTGAACTCACAGTCCTCCTGCCTCAACCTCCCAACCTGCTGGAATTACAGGCATGTGCCACTGCACCTGCCTGCCACTGGTTTTGAAAGAAGAGAATGTGGCCTCATTTTCTCTTTACTAATATTGCTGAATTCTCCCAGCTATGTGGATCTGTAATTGACAGCTGGATTTTGATCTTGTTAAAAGATGTGGTGGAGGTAGACAAGTCTCGCTGCTGAAAGGACACTAGGGAACTGTGGGGCTCTCTTTTCCAAGCCCTCTCCTGTCCATCTTGCTCTCTGCAAAGTCCTCGAGAAGAGAATGTGCTAGACTCGCCATGGGCCTCGAGCACTGACGGTACCTACATGGTTTGAAACCGTTAATATTACAGCCCTGAGTGACCAACTTACATTCCCAAAATAGTTTACATGTAGAATTCTATTTTCTATGTTTAACTCCTGAACTTTATTAATCATGGATGTTTTAAAGTTCTTAATATTTCCACTCAGTTTATTACAGCATTGGCTTCTACTTGCCCCCTTATGTTTTAAGGCTGCATGTAACATCCACTTCTCTGGGAAAAGGTCCTTCCCTCCCCAACAAATTTCTTCTTTGGTCAGAAAGAAGAAATCTGTCTCTGTCAAAACATCCCTTCTCCAATTGTACCTCTCAGCCACATTCTGCATCAGCTAAACACCTCTTCTAAAAAATACTTCTTTTGACACCTTGAAACCACATGCACTCGGTTTTCTTCCTATTTCTCTGGCTGTTCTCCTTCTTTACAACCACTCTTCCTCTGCTTACCTCTTATCTAGAGTCTCACTGAACATGCAGTAGTGATGTTAGTTGCTCCTGTGCTCCCTTTTATGCTAATGAGTCCCACATATTTAGCACCAGACCAAACCTCTCTACTGATTCAAATATGCCACTGCCAAGCACCCCACACAGGTGCTCGACAAATGGTCAGTTCAATACATCTAAAACTAAACTCCTGAATCCCTATCTCAGTGAGGAATACCCCTGTCCATCCATGCCAGAACATTTTTCTTTCTTCTTCGTCTCCCAGTCTGGACTCTGGCTCCTCAGGAGCCCTCTAGTCCTCTTACCTGGCCACCTCTGCTCAAGTTTGCCTTTGTCAATTCTAAGTGCCACAACTTCTCAGCTCCAGGGTTACCTTCTTTAGAGCAAGGAATGGCAAATTATAGCCAGTGGCTTTAACATCTTTCAAAGGATCATGAAGAGTGGTTTTTTTAAAGATTATTAAAAGGGCCAATGAAATTGAGCATGGAGCTGTTAAGTTCACTTGCTCAAGATCTCACGCTTAATAAGTGGTGGAGCTGGAATTTGAGCCTGGGTTATATAAAGAATTATTAAAAGAATATATTTTGCATTTTTAAAGGGATTACTAAAAACAAACAAAAATTAGAATATAGAACAAGGACTACAGGGGCCTCTATGAAGCCTGATGTGTTTACTCTCTATCCTTTTACTGCCTTGTGTTCTAGACCATTCACCATCCTACCCCAGAACACCTTTCCAGCAAACCTGTTCATACTGTTCCCAAGCCTAAATCTCTTTAATGACTTGCCCTCACCTGAAGAGAAGGTCCAAATGCCTTTGTGTGATATATAAGGCCTTTTATCTTCTAACCTGTGCCTATCTCTCTGGTTTTTCTTACCATATCCCCCACCTATGACACAGCTCTGCTCTCCAGCAAAGCCCCATTACTCATTGTTTATGAATTTGCCTGGGACTTTCCAGCCCACTTTGTCTGGCTAACTCCTCCCTTTCCTCACAGAAAGCCTACTCCTGATGTCCTGATGGCCCCTCTATTACCCACATAGCACCCTACTCTATACTCCATCTTAGCCCTTACCACTGTGCATTTGAATTAGCTGTTTGGTTTTTTTAAATTACTTTCTGGATTATGTCAGTCTTCCTCTAGGGCAGATGTTTAAGAATGTGTCTTAATCATATTTTCTTCAGAATTCTGAAAGCAGACACTCAACAGATAAAAAACTGAAGAATGAATAAACAAAGGAATGGATAGATGAATGCCAGTGTTTAAGGAAAAGATTTCCTAATTGCCAGGAGGCTGTGGTCTGCATGGCTTTGCAGACTTCCAGTATCTAATATGCAACCATGTCAGAGTTCCAGAGTAATACCCACTCTTAAATAAGCATTTATGCCTTGACTATGTGTTCTCCACTATAGAAGTTTCAGGAAACCCCAAGATTCTATCAAACAAATTGTACATTTTGAAAAGCATTGCTGTGGAGTAAAACACCTTAGTATTTTTATGAAGAGTAAATGCCTTATGGCATCCAGACCATATATCACAGCCAGACCCATGGAGAAATCTTCACGGTCATTACCATTATAGCTAACATTTATTGAGCACTAATATTGAGTTTCAGGTGTGCATATATTCTTACAATAATCCTTTAAGGTTACTATCCCACTTTTACAGATGTTGAAATTGAGGCACAACAATATTAGATTAACTTGCTCAAGTTTTCACTCAATAAATGTAGAGCTAGAGTTTGAACCCAAGGCAGTCTGACTCTAGAAAGTATTTCTTTTTATTGTTAGTTTAGATGAATACATGGATTTGCCATTGTTTTATAACAAAATCATTGGTGTCGACCTAGCATAAATTAACATTCAATATTCCAGCCAGATGGCTTCCAACTTATGAGGCTCTTATTTTCATCTCTGCATATTTGTTTTAGGGACAGCCTTTCCTTCCATAGGCAGCTCTACCTTAACATACACCTAACCAGCTATAAATATTCACCTTGTAAGGCACACTGAGCACTCAGTAAACCTTACAGTGGTCACATCTGTCTGTGTGTGTTTACAGTGTTGATGGTCTGTGCGTGTGTGTTTAGAGACTAAGACTATAAACAAGATGAAGCTAAATTACTCATTGCTTTTCAGTTACTTTGCATTTGGATACAACACATCCCACACCTCTAGCTAAAAAATCTGATAAATAACCCTTCCCCTGTCTAATACCAGGAGGTTTACATAATATGGACAAACACATTTGATATTCTTATCAGAACCCAACTCTATACAATATACCTGTAAGGACAATACTGACTATAGAAAAGAAAAACCAAATTTTCCAAAATTGGTAACATAGGGTTGCATTACCAAATTGAGACAAAGATTGATCTTTTCCTCTAAGAAAGAGCTAAATATTGCTGACAGCATCACACTGGCAGGGTAATCCTTGCTCACTGTTTAACACTATCAAGCCAAAACTGAGCTGACAGTCACATAACAACCGTAGTTCAGCTGATCAAGTCGCAAAGCATTTACACAGGACTCTCCTTAAGGTTGTGAGATTTTTCAAAAGGAATGCAAGTGAACATAAAAAAAAAATATGAAACTAGATACTTTGAAAGAATACTTATTTCTTCTTAAGAGTAGGATATAACTCAGGATGATGTTCTACTTACATGGAATGGGGAAAGGGCTAATGCCAAGGAGTTTCTGCCTTTGGTTCTCTAAGCCTGTTCCTGTTTTCTTCCTCTTTTGAGTCTAAGTGTTTCCACCTTCTTTCCTCTTGCCCTCTTCACCTGGAGGAGCACCTGATGATATCTCAGTTAACACAGAGGCCCACAGCAGTAGAAAACAATAAGTCTGAATCAGAGCAACTTGGGCACAGATCCTAGTTCTGCCACTTGATAATAGAGTCCACCTGAGTCTCTCAGAACCTTTGTTTTCTTATTAGTTAAATGATACTAACAAAGGCACTAAGTTTGATTTTTTTCCCTTCAGAACAGCAAGGATGTGGGTGTATTAGTCTGCTTTCCATCACTGTGACAAGATACCTAAGATGATGGACTTTAAAAGAGGGAGGGTTTATTTTGGCTCACACTTTTGAAGATTTCATTCTGTGGTCCTTGTTGGTGTTGCTTTGGGCCTGTGGAGCACAGTCCACATGGCAGAGGAAGTTGCTCACCTGATGGCAACTGGGAAGCAGAGAAAGGGATTCCAAAATCCCCTTCAAAGATACACCCCAGTGACCTAACTTCCTCTCACTCTGCCTCACTGCTTAAATGTTCTGCCACTTCCCGATAGTGCCACAGGCTGATGACCAAGCCTTTAACACATGGGCCTTTGGGGGACTTATTACAGCAGTGGAGGACAGAAATAGTGTCAAATGGATGCTCGTTTGTTAGTATCCATAATCATTATCAGTTAGACATAGGGCATCATATCATACCATCTTCCAGGACATCACAAAGAAAGAAGCTTTGCTATTATTGCAAGGATCACTGGGCAGTTGTTTAAAGAGTTGAGGTAGAAAGGTATAGAGAGGAAACAATGTGATGCAGGATCATTAGCCAAATCCAGGCATCAGGAGAGGATGTGCACATCCCACTGATACTCTTCACTATCATTTCTGATCTGGCAAGAAAGAGAAATCTGTAGCCTCTGAAGGCTTAGACTTGCCAGAAAGCTTTGGACAGTATTCCAAAGTAGTGTTGAATAGGAAATGAATTAAGAAATATTTGGAAAATGTTCACTTGGGCAACACAAAGTGTCCACAGATGGAAACTTCTCAGAATGGAAGAGAGAATCAGATGAGAAATTCCTCCAGGGTCAATTTCAGAACCACAGTTGTGAATAATGCTATACGTAAAAGTCATAAGCCCATGAAATGCAGTTTCCAAGTTTGCAGATAATATAAAAACTGGAGGCAGGGAAGATAGGGAGGGAAAAATAAACCAGTTTCAATTTGGTTTGGCTTGTTTCCTTTACAGAACTAAAGGAAATGGAGATGACAAATGTTTCTCCCAGTTGAAAAGTGAAAGAATAGCAAGGCAGGGAAATAGGGACAATCTCCATAAATATATAAACTCAGCACAAGGCAAGTAATGGAACTCAATGCAAAGATCACAGAAATGGCCATCAGGCATGAAGCAGGTAGGAGCATCAGAGGATACTAGACAATTCGTGACAACCAGCAGCACAATAAGGCTTAAAGTCAGCACTATCTAATCCCTGAAGAGTTTGAGGATCTGCAGAGACCCCACTAGCAGTGGGCTTATTCTTCTAGAAGGGTGGTCTTAGCAAATGGCAGAGGTCTGATAAAGTGGTTAAGTGTGGGGCGATTGTTTTTTGTTTTTGTTTTGTATAAATAACTGGGACAAATGAAGTAAAAATTATGTCAAGGTCAGACATAAACAAGATTTTCTTATAAAGAGCCAAATATTAAACATTTTTAAATTTGCAGGCCATTCTATTTCTGTCCTAATTCTGCCTTCATAATGTGAGAGCAACCATAGAGAGTCCTTAACTTGTATGGCAGAGTTCCAATAAAACTTTATTTATAAAAGCAGGAGACAGCTAGAGTTTGAAGATCCCCTATTCTATGTGAATAGGAAATCCAGCCACAGTCATTTCATGCAGAGGTTTGGAGTTTGAAATGAATTACCAGCAGGCAGAAAAAAACCACACACATTAGCAAATTCAGATTTCATGAATTTCTAAAAAGAAAGAAGCTAAAATTTTTGGCAAAAAGCATTAGGACAGGGTTAAGAATGTGTGGTCAGGTGGCCCTTTCCATTCCAAGAATATTTTCTATACTTCCATCTGAGCAATAGTGAAGCTTCCAGCATTAAATAACTTTTAGTTGGCAACTACATTAAAAATAGCAAAGGTTAAAAAAAAAAAGGTGTCCTAGCCAAATGGTGATATGAAACTCTTCATGAACCTCAAATCAGTTCCCTAAAGTATCTGTACAAAATAAAACTTCCTTGCAAGCCTATGGGCTACTATAATTTTTGGTTTCAGAAAAAAAATATTCTCGCTCATAGAGGAGGTCTTCTCACAGCATTCTTTTTACCTCATGCTTCAAACTATTTAAAATTCAGACTTTAGTGATTATCCATTTCCTTGAGTAATTACATACCTTGGCCCAAATTACCCCCCACCAAAAATGAGGCCAAACCACATGTCTTCCTATTAAGCCTCAGTGGATGCCGGGATGTGGTCAGTTTAAGAAAAGGTCCAAGGTCATTCCCTCTTCCTGACTCCACTCATGCACCAGCTGCACAAATTACTTCTATGAGCCTCCTCTCTAAAATGGGAAAATAATATCAATCTAGTAACTTGATAGAATAAACCATATATACTTGTCTAATAAATATTGGTTCCTATTCCCCCTTTGTGGTAGATTTTATCCTAATCTAAGGAATCTCTAAGCAGGAAAAGAAATTTTCATTTCAGGATAAGGAAAAGACATCTCTTCCTATAAGCGGGAGTTTAGAGTCAACAGTCTTTGCTCAGGCTGCTTTAAATTTGCTTATTTGCTTATGAGTTCACTGTTTTCCAGCTCTCATTCTTTTGCTCTTGTTATTTATGTACTTTTCTGAAATTGCAGGATTCTGGCTACTTTTTTAGTGTCTAAACTTTCAGAATTTAGTTAATAGTGTTAAAACAGTTATAGTCCTTATTCAGACATTCCTGAATCAAGAATAGAATTAAGGAAGTTGGCACTCCAGTGTGCCCTGTGGCCCTTGTTCTCTGCAGCTCTTTTCCATGCTCTGGTTTCTCATCCAGAAAACCCTTTGCTCCTTCCCAGTATCCCTGGTCTATGTTTTTTCCTTGAAATCCCTTACATTTCTCATTTACCTATGCCTAAACAGCTCCTCATCACATACAGAATATGTAGACTCCAGCACAAAGAATGAATAGTAATGATTATGGTGAAGTCAACAATAGCTGCAGTAACAAAATAATACCCTACTCATCAGCAGCCTGCATTTTCCTATGTGCTTTAAACAAGTTAACTCACAGAATCTTCACAACATTGCTACATAGATGCTACAGTTCTCACTTTATAGATGAGAAGACTTTGTCACTGGGAAATTTAGTAATTACTGGCCCAAGGCATCAAAGCTACTAAGTGGTAGACCTGGGTTGGAACCTAGTTTGTATGACTCTCAAATTTGAGCTCTGATCCACTATCCATTATGCTATCTTATAAATATGGTCCCTTTCAGCCCCATTGCTTTGAACGTAACTAAACAAGTACTGATTAAGTATTTAGCAGGCCAGCATCATACTGAATACTGAAGATGGAACTATAAAAGAAGTGAGAGAGTCCCACCTTTGAAGTAATAATTCTCTGAGGAAATGAGACACAGTATTCGGAAAGGGCTTTGTAGAGAAGCTTAGAACAACTGGAAGATCGGGAAAGGGATGGAATTTTGTGGATTGTAGTGGCACAAAGAAATTGAACTTGAATTAGTTCTTAAGGGATGGGGGTGTTTTGGAAGTTTAGGAGAAGAGATAGCCTGTCTTTTGCCAAATCTACTGACAAGGAGAGTCAGAGGGGCCATCTTGACGAGAGTAAGAAATTTGTTCTAGGATGTGGAGCAGGTAAGTTTGAAAACATGTGGAAGCTACTGTTAGAAATAATATAGCCATGATTCCAAGCTTCCAATCCTATATTGAGTCCTAAAATGTTTTTAAGAATGCTTACTTGTTAGGATAAGATACCTAAGGTGGCACAATATCATGGTCCATATAGTAGATGGCATTCTGATGGGAAATTCCAAGGAAGCTACTTGGTTATCACTGCCTATACCATTAAGAAACAATAAACAAGCAAACAAAAACAACTCCACCAATTTATTAAATCTCATATTTAAACAGGCCTTTTTCCTTGGAAAACAGTAAGAATGAGTCTATACTCTTTTATATACTCTTCACAAAACCCCTCTGAAGCCAGTATTATCTCCAGTTTACAGCAGGAACTTAGAGGCTCACATAGTTGAATGGCTTGCCCAAGACCACAGGACTCCAGACTGGAAGCCAAGTCCCTTGATTCCAACTTTGGAAGTTTTTTCCTTCACACAGCACCTTCTTACGATTGGTCAGGGAGGTCAGTTTGAAAACAGAGCTTGCATAAGGCAGTAGTGTTCATACTTGAGCCAAGGATCAAAAGGACATCATGATGCCACCCCACGCACAGAATTACTCCAGACTTTGTACACCCAGAGCTGCTTTCTTTTCAAGTAAGATCCCTGTATCACTGCACATTGCAAATACAGAAGTGATTGTACTTGGCCGTGAATATCTTGTCCATACCTTACCCCCATGTGTGACAAGGATTTTTATTTATGAATGAAACCAATTTTCTATACTCTCTCAAGTGATCCTTACTTAACTATAAAATGCTTTAAAAGACATGCTGTCACAAAGAAGCTCACATATGAAGGACCCAGAAAAGCTCCTTTGCTTTCTTGCTAAAAGTATAGACAAAGAAATAAAACAATTAGTTTTAGCCCAGTAAACCAGAAGGAAACTGAGGTGCAGGTATGAAAGGAAAGCAGGGAGTATTAGTATACCTAATATGACCACAGTACCATTTGCTACATAGGTCTTAATTATGCCCATCCCATGTCCCCTCATTTTCTGATTTCTTAAATTTCAAAACAACCCCAGAGAAATTTTTCTGGTTTTGCTTGGAAAGCAATGCAATGTTTGTGTGCCTACACATTCTAACATGGGCCTGTCAGATTTGAAACCTAAATACAAGCTGGCAGAAATCAGCTACTAACAAATTAAGTTAAATTAATAAAGTAGACGCCTGGACTACAGGGAAAAAATTCTTTTTTCCAGGAATCTTTTTCCTATGATGCCAGACTAGATACAGAGGCTGAAGAAAACCTCCATCTCCGCAGCAGGCTCTCTTTGCCTTTGCCATGCTTCCTAGAGAGCCTAACATGGAAACATTCCAGAACTACTGCTTCACCTAGTGGCAGCCCCCAAACCCCCATTTCCAATTTAATGGCCATATTGTCACAACACTAGGAGTCAAATCCTCTCCCGGCATTAAAATGACATATGTCTTCATAGATTGTTAGAGAAAGGGACAGAATATCCAAATGGGCCAAATGTGCATAGGGTACACTTATGGGCAGCTTTCTGATTACAAGAAGAAAGCATGACTAAACAATTGAATCCTCTGGTAGTCCCAATGGTATTGGGAAGAGGGGCAGGGTGCCAAGAGCAAGAAAGCCTATTTCAAATCTTGACTCTGACTCCACCTCCAGATAGCTGTGTACACTTAAGCCAGAGAACTCAGTTTTTTTTGTTTTTGTTTTTGTTTTTTTTGGGGGGGCACGTAACTGGGGATTGAACTCAGGGGCACTCAACCACTGAGCCACACCCCAGCCCTATTTTGTATTTTATTTAGAGACAGGGTTTCACTGAGTTGCTTAGCACCTTGCTTTTGCTGAGGCTGGCTTTGAACTCATGACTCTCCTGCCTCAGCATCCTGAGCCACTGGGAGTATAGGCATGTGCCACCACACTTGGCAGAGAACTCAGTTTTATGAATATAATTTATAGGCTTTGTTCCATGAACATTTTATCTTAATAATTAAGACTTTTATGAAGGTCAATACTATGGCTTCTTTATCTTTGCATACACAATTTATAGAATAAAAGCAAAACTGAATGCACAATCTCATAACTTACATTCTTTGCCTCCCATTTTTACTATTCCTAGTTAAAGTTCTTATGGTTTATGTGCCCAGTATGATGGATCACCTCCTTCTTTTCACCAACTCTGTAGGAATACTTTTCCGGGCCTCAGGCCTGGGCAGAAAATATTGTGACTTACTCAGGAGTGCCAATGCCTAGAAGAACTAATGTAGTTGCAAAAGATACTAACCCCACATAAGAAAAGGAAAAAAAAAAGAATGGATTAGGCCCAGTGTGGGAGAGAAGTATATCCTTTTCTGGAAATCAGACAGGTGCAATAATTTAATGTAAAAGAATAATAATAATCTGAATATGGAGATCTAAAAAACTAAAGGAGATGGGCCAGTATCATGTGCCCCTCCCTTTTCCTCAGGCTCCTCACCCCCCACCTCGAACTTAGTTCACCATCCAGTACTCCAACATCACTAACAAAGGGCATTGGAAACACCAGAGCATGGTATGGAAGTTCTCTACCTACCTTATTTTAGCAATTTCTTCTGCTCAGTAGGAAAATATACTGGGTTTTAGAAACTGATAAACTGAAATGTAGGAAGTGAAGAGATTTGCTAATGACCATTACTTAAATCATGGCAGAACCAAAATAAAGTTCAAAAGAACTCTCGTCTAGCATTCTGCTCAAAGTGTTCAATTTAAGAATCCTTTTTTTTTTTTTAACCAAAAAGAGAGATGTTAGCTAGGCACATTGGTGCATACCTATAATCCCAGAGACTCAGAAGTCTGAGGCAAGAGGATTGCAAGTTCAAAGGCAATTGTCTTAGCAATTTAGTGAAACCCTGTCTCTAAATAAATAAATAAAAAGGCCTAGGGATGTAACTCGATGGTAAAGCACCCCTGAGTTAAATCCCCAATAGCCCCCTCCCCCCAAAAAAGAGAGTTGTTGCTATTTGAAGGCCAGCAACTATCCTCATGGGTTTGGGAATTTAGCAAGTTTTAATCCCTGTCTTTTCAGTGTAATGAAACTGAATAGTGATCTCTTAAGTTCAATCATCCTGAGTAACCAGTTCAATTGAAATTTGTTAAGCCTACTTTCATTATTCTTATTTGGAAATTATGATGGAAGCATACATATTCTCGAGACATCATAAAGATCTAAATCATAAAGTCAAGTTTATTTTTTAATATAAAACAGGTTGAACACATGTAGAGACTTAAGAATATTGCATTATGTTGCATCAGATAAGATTCCTTTAAAAAACAGTGATGCTATTTTCTAAAGTATTACATGACCTACCAATGATAAGTAAATAGTGTAGTATAGTCATCTTTCTCTTATTACCTTCTTTGAAATTACCTGTAAGTGTTTTCCTTTGGAAAAAAAACACAGCTCATGTTTGATGGATGAGTGAGCGAATACATGGGTGAGTTCCATCATGATCTTAACAGCTTTCCTTTCATCCCACACTCAGTTCCAACCCTTACTAAATGCCACAGAAGCTCCACTGTCCCCAGTAATACTGATGGTGGTTTAGAATGGTAGTGAACCAAGCACAAATCATCCAAAAGCTTCCCTTTAGCTAAGGTGTTCTCTTTCCTTCCCCATTTGACCAGCACTGCCATACATAACTAGATTGATTGGATGTAAGCCTTGCTTCCCCTGCTGCCTGCCTTTCCTCTGGCAGGCGGGAGAGTAAGCCACGCAGTAGGCTCAAGGCCAAAAGCAGAGCGGAGAAGGCCTGACGCAGTGCCAGACTGGCTGCCCACCTCAGGATGATTGAGAGGTGACCAGAGGTGCTGCTGAACTGCAAATGCCAAAGAATCTCAAGAGACCCAGCAAGAGAAATAGAAAAGAAAAGAAAGAATTGTCTAGTGGGAGAATGTTGCTGGGGTAGGAGATCTGACTAGTAGTCTTAAATTCACCACCCAGTCTCATGAGTTCCCCTGATTTGACTGTTTTCCTTTCTTTCTTGAAAAATAACCCCTGTTGCCTGCTTGCCTCCTGGGGATGGATGTTAACATGGTATTGGGTAACCAGTTCTTTGAGCTTTATGAAACTAGGGAAATGGAAAGAATCACTAAGATGGAAATGATTGACTCCAGGAGCCCAGAAATCTTCACAAAACCATCTCTGTGCTATGAATGCTCTGTCAACTTAATGCCCTGCCTGGCCTAAGCCAGGATCTCTAACCCTCCTGGGTTCCCACCTCCATGTATACATTCCAGTTATTGTCAGCCTCAACAAGTCACCAAGATGTCAGCTTTGAGCCATTGTTAGTCATTAATCTGCTTAATTGCCATAATGAAGCAGGTAGTTCTTAGAAATGGGGGGCGGGGGAGTTCAGGAAAGAAAAGTCAGTAGACTGATATTGGAGTGGTTTCGAAGTTTATTTTAGGCATTTGGGATTTGATTCTTAATAATTCTCTTTGGGTAAAAAATAATATCTAATCTAGATGTAATTGTTCTGAAATTGTTTCTTCATGACACAGAAGGGCAAGTTTTGCCTTCATTCTGCTGGACAATTTCTTTACAGAAGGCTCTCTGAAGCATTATGGGAAATGAAAGCAATAAATAAGACCTGAGCTTTGTGCCCCACAGTATTTACAGGCTAATGAAGATTCTGTGTGTGTGTGTGTGTATACAGGGACACATAGGTAAATATATATGCATATATATATATACACATATATACATACATATATTGAGAATTGAGAGGTAGTTATACAATTTCTTTCAAGTATGTGCATCAGATCCTCTTGTCAAGATCCTATCCCCCACAAACCCTAACAGGTGCCTCTTTCCATATTTTGAACCTGTGCCTTGTTTCTACCACTGAACCAAGCCCACTCCTCATTCGTAACTTTGCATTTTCCTTAGTAAACCTTCCATAAATTTCTCTGCACCATCTCTTTTTCTACCATACCCTCTCATCCCTGATGATGTGTGGGTTATATGTATTCAGTGCACATCATCTGCTTCAACTAGTAGCATTTAGATAAAGTAATTAATAAGCTGCAAAAGCAATCAGAAACCTCCTGATTTGAGATTGCATTAAAAAATCACACCTATTAAAGGTCAAGAGGGCCTAGTTTCCTGAATGTCCTAACTGGTCTATCTTGGTAGTTAAATACCTCAAGATTCCTTCCTGCCTTCCAATGTTGAATACCAAAAAGGAGTCTGCTGACTTGACATTTCTTTTCTGTTATTCCAGGATTCTTCTACAGCCAGATGATTCCTTACAGATCTTGGCACCAGTGGAAGCTGATGTGGGTTTCTATACTTGCAATGCCACAAATGCCCTAGGATACGATTCTGTCTCCATTGCCGTCACATTAGCAGGTAACCTGGAAATCCCCATTCAGTTCTGTTCAGAAGACTTCATTGAGTGAGTGCTTATAATATTTCACACAGGCCCAGGGACACATAGATAAATGTGATTCAAACCCTGCCCTCAGGGAGTTTCTAATCCATAATCATCATAGAACTGAAATATGAGGTGGAATGAAGTAGGTGCTGTAACCAAAGAGCATGCAGAGACAGTTCCTCCCAGCTGGAGTTGGGGTGGGTAGAATTTTGATAAGCAGAAATGGAGAGAATATTCTGGACAGAAAGAAAAACATGAGCAATGGTGATGTGTGCAAGTACATAGCATGTCGGGGAATGTGAAGTGTGAACTATGATTGTTAAATGCTGTTTGGGGATCCTGTCATTTCTCCTTGTTCTACTTGTTGCAAAACAGACTTAGAGACCTATGGGTTACTGGAATTCTGTGGTCATGGCTTGGAGCAGGAATGTTGTTCCAGAAAACTTCTGCTTTACTTCAACCTCTGGCCCTAATGCACCTGCCAACACTTGGTTTTTATCTGTAGAAGTTTAACAAAACATTCTACACACAGGAACTAAAAAACACTGCAGCTCAGTACAGCTGGGGTCTTGTAGTAACATACTTTCAGAAATTCTCTTCACATGGGACAAATCCATGCCTTTGAAACTGAAAGAGACTTTTAATACTAGATGGGCCAATGCCCACATTTCTCGGAGTCCAGGCAACCTCAGATCACATAGCTGCCCAGATAGTGCTGGGGATAAGAAGGGAGCTGAGGTCTCCTAATGCCACCTCATTGTTCTCTCCACTGCCTCACTGATCCTATCAAAATAGGATCCTTTCTCTTAGATCTGGGCCATATAGTCCTTGTGGCAGAATGTTGCATGTGTTTGTATTTATTCCTTTCAATTGCTGCTCCCATCAGATGATTCAGTAGATGCTAGGAAAGCCAACATCACCCTAAACTGACCTCATCCATCCGTGCTGGGATTATGTTGTCACACTGTACTCCAATCACACATGCTACTCCCTTGCATATCTGTTTAGCAACAGTATTTCTGCCCCCATGACCTAGGGCTGAACTGGGAAGGGACCTTTAGCAGGCAGCTTTGCAGGGAAGATGAAAGTCAACAGTGAAGAAGGCAGGCTAAGGGGCTCTGGGGTGGATTAAAGACTGATATTATTAATGCCTGTTTTTCTGTGGATAAAACATTTTCTTTTATTCTAATGTATTCCAGTTGCAATCTTTATTCTCTTTATACAGAGTCCAGATGCTCAGCACTAATTTTGTTAAACCTCTTCTGCCATCCCCCCTCCCCCCTCCCACCTGCCTTAGCAAGGGCACCGCTGACATCCTTCCAATTGCTGGCAAATAGTGGTCTTGCAGAATTAACTCTCTTGTTTATATTTGTCCAGATATGGTTCAGCTCTGTCATAGACTAAATACCCTTTGTTCACCCGAATTTAATACAATTAATGGGAACCTGTCTGGAATTAAGAAAGGCAATTGTAACGTCGGGCTTGTCTTCAGCTCTTTGAAGAAGAGCTGTTGAAGCTGCCAACAGGTTCAAAGCCAGGGAAGAGAAACAGAGCGGCCAAAGAGGCACCAGGGAAGGGGAGGAAAGGGGCCAGCTGATGAAGTATGATCACAGACACCACACCCAAGACCTAGAGAGCTGGGTCCCTGTATTTCAGCTGCTGGGGTTTGTTCAGGTCTGCTGGCAAATCTGTCCAGTAGCCCTTCTAAAAGGAAAGCTCAGAATGCATGTGCAGCCTTAAGATTAGGTTTGCATCTTTATATGGGATTTTCTTCCACACCTTCACGATGTTTACACTCACAGTGGGAGGTGACACACCAGTTACTGTTCTGAGAATACCCTCTGCTCAGAACAGTACTCAACAAGTATTGTGGGACACACAGAAATACATAAAATCTGAGTTTCATCTTCTGTGATGCTTACAGACTAGTAAAAGTAATTGATGGACACGTGACTACCTAACATTGAAAAATCACTATAGTTTACTTTAAATGTATGCATCAAGATCCTGCTTGGTACTACATAAGATAGAACCTAAATATAACCTAAATTTGGGGCGGGTGGGTGAATGTTAATATTTCTGAACTTGATTACCAGTTAGGTTGCTTATTAGCTTTGTGATCTTGAACAAAGTGCATAACCTCATCATGTCTCTGATCTCATATGTAAAAATGAAAATATAATTTTATAGGGTTGCTGCGAGGTTAAAGAAGATTGTAGCTATGAAAAAGTGCTAGCCAGTCACATCACTCTTTATAAATGTAGCCTCCTATTCTTTCTCTAGCTCTTCTAGAATGAAACACATGTTGAAAGTAGTTCTAAGACATGAGAAACATTAGTCCAGATATGCTTCCATGTATTTTGCAGTTTAAATCTTAATGCTGATATATTCCAAATATAGACTTAGTTTGCTTGCAGTCAAATCCTTGTGGTAAATCTCAATTCTGCTATACTTTTAAAGTGATCATTGAGCTTTTGCCTGGACTTTAGTATAAATATAGGACAAAGAGAAAAAAAGTATTTTTGAGGCTCAAGATAATCAGGTGTCCCCATGATTTCATAAGGAAAGTATGGACTTCAGTCTTGCCAGTGTACCTGACCACATTCAGGGATATTTGTTAATAATGATTCACAAGAGCAGGCAGAGCATGGCAGTTAAGCCTGTGGGCTCTGGAGCCTCAGGATACAGGTTTGAATCATGGCTCTGTTGCTTCCTAAGCTGCATAACCCTGAGCAATTTCATTAAACTTGCTAACTTAGTTTCTTCATCTGTTAAATGTACCAGAATCGGAGGGTTCTTATGGGAACTGAATGTACTCATTCACATAAAATGCTCAGACTTGTGCCTGACATGTAACAAGCATTCAATATTCGTTAGATATTATTATTGGGATAATGCATAAATCCAAAAGCACCTAGTTGTACAGTAGGAGAGACCCAGATGCTTCAGAGCAGCTTTCTGTCGATGTCCCCGTGGCAACTGGGGAGGCTGACTTAGCCGTCTGGAAAGTATTTGGAGCACTTGGCCTCAGAGCAAGGGAGTTGGCTATAACGAGGAATATTTCACAAGGGCTTCAGAGAGGGAGGCCTCATGAACTTTCACTGGCCCACAGCAAGACCTTTCCCATTGGGTTTGCCCATCAGGCCTGGCTGCGGTGTGCTGCAGATTCTTCCTCTCAGACTCAGCACTTACTCTTTACCCAATTTAACTTTAAACACAAAAATACTATTTCATTTCAGACACACTAACTCCATCAAACCTTCCTCACTCTGTGTTGTTTGGGCCAGCAAAATATTGTCTTTAGTACCTTTGGCTTCTCTCCAAATTCCTCCACTATGTGTTGATTTTCTCTTCTCAGATTCGAGACACCTTGCAGGAGATGGCCAATGTTTTTCTATCTACCCCCCGGTACAGCCCAGGAAATGCACAGCCATGTAGACCCTGTGGCACAGTTTCTTTCTCCTGAGTTTCCTTAAGTGAATGCCTATTTCACTGCTCAAAGTATAGCTGAGACAGCCTGCAGCAGAGGGGAGGATTATAGAGCAGGAATTATAAGAATGTCACCAATATGTCACAGACCTAACATTTTAAGTATGGATTATTGTGTCCAGGTATAAACCTGGCTGGATAAAGAGGTGTTCTGACATACACAGAGACTGGAGTGCCATCTTAGCCAGTCATATTTAACATTCAACCACATTGCTCAGCAACCTTCCAAATCTGAATGGCATAGACGGTGTGTTGAAGGAAAGCAGTAGTTTCCTGGTAAATTGCTTCAGCCTGGATCAGAGGTTAGTTCCACTTACCAACACAGACAAGGGCCTCTCCAGGTGTAGACTACTGATGAAGTCATAGCCAAAAGGGAAATGCTTTAGGTCGTAACTGATTTTATAAGATCACAAAAGAGATACAGTAAGGCCTACCTGACATCATCAATGGAAAACGAGAAGAAGATGAGGGCTGAGTGTATCTTTCATTGAAAAGAGAGAACACAGATGAGCTCATTTGAATTTTCACAGGAAGGGAGAGAGAAAAGATTTCTCCTTTCCTGGCATGTTTTTCTTTCCTTTTTTTTTTTTTTTTTTTGGTGAGTTGAATAGCTGACACATATTGCAACTAAAAAAAAGATCAGAAAAACCTCATTGGGAAAATAAAAATAAAAGGTATTTTTTGAAATTCTTCCTATCTGCCGCTCTCCATCATGATTTAGTAACTGCAATAAAACAAACCATTATGTAAGCTTTTCATAATGTAAGTCATTTCAAATTGGCATTTCTGAATTTTTCATCCAGCAGTTCTATTAATCAGAGATGAGTTTTCTTCATAGACAGCTAATTTTAGAGAGGGCCTTGGCACCAGTGACAAAGACTGACAAAAGAAATTTGTTCCAGTATATTAATTAGATCAAAGGGAAGCATAGGTTTGACTGTGTTCCTGAAGTCACTCTGAGCCGTGTGGTAATCACCATTGACTGAATGAAGTTACCATCCAGGGGACATCATTACCTGATATTATACCATATAGCCAAAGACCCTTAAGTTTTCCTTAAGTACAGAGTGTAGAATGCCACCAATGACCCCAAGCATTTAGAGAACTTACATAAAATAGATGAGAGTACAGCAGGGAAATCAAACTTCCTTAGCTCCCCAGTAGGCTAGAGGACATGAGAGAGTACAAATGGCCCAAGCAAACCCCTCTCAATCCCAGAAAAGAAGCTCCTACATCTATGCAAGGGGATGCAGAGGCTGGGTGGTCAGACAGGTAGAGGGATGTGTGCCCTGGTTACTGGTTTCTAGGAGAGGCTGCAGCATCATGTGACTGTACCACGCATGGAGCCCTGGTCTACAACTCCACACAAACACACATAAGAAGTCATGACACAAACACTTGCTGCTTTGTTCTCCTGGGAGATGATCTACTTCAACTGAATGATTACAAGAGGTAATGGCAGAACCTTGAGTAACCTGACATACCGGCACCAGAAAAGGAAAAAAAAAGGCATACACACACACACACACACACACACATATGAATACCTGAAGAGAATAATAATAGAAGCAATGGTAGAAGGGGAAAGTCCTGCAGCCTGGGAATGTTCAAGAAAAGGTTAAGCCCTACTTGCTTCTTTAGGTCCTACGAGCCCTGCAGAATTTACACTGAAAACACACCAACTAAACAGAATTTCAAAGAAATTCTAACAACTCCTCATTTTTTGTGCAAGATAATCAGTAGTCACAATGATGACCCTGAATGACCAAGAAAACGTTAAAATCATGTTAGAACTATTTTTTCATCTTTCTTGAGATGTAAATTGCATATCATAAAATTAGCCCATTGTGAGTGCGATTCAAAGATTTATTTAGCAAATTGGTATAACTTTTTAAGCATCACTACAATCTAGTATTTAACAGGTTCATTGAGTGTGATTTATGTACCTTATAACTCCCCCACTTAGAGGACACAATTCAATGGCTTTTAGTATATTCAGGGTTGGACATCTATTCGTCACCACACTCAATTTTAGAACACATTGTTATTATCCCAAAAACCAATGTTATACCACTTAGCCATGAATCCCCAGTACCCCTCCAACTACCCTCTTCCCAGGCAACCACTAATATACCAGTATCTCTATAAATTTTACTATTGTGAACATTTCATATAACTGGAATCATATAGTATATGGTCCTTTGCTACTGACTTATTTCACATAACATAATAATAATATTTTTAAGATTCATCCATGTTGTAGCTTATATGCTACAATCCTTATGGAATGATATTCATTTTTAGGATAGAATAATGGTTCATTTTATGGATGCACCATCTTTTATTCATCTCTTCATTAGGTGATATATACTTGAGTTGTTTCTACTTTTTGGCTGTTATGAATAATGCTGCTATGAAGATTCATGTGCAAGTTTTTGTCTGGACATATGCTTCATTTCTCTTTGGTATGTGTACCTAAAAGTGGAATTACTCAGTCGTGTGGTACACTCATGTTTAACTTTTTAAGAAACTGCCAACTCTTCCAAAGTAGATATACCATTTTACATTTCCATCAGTAATGTGTGAGGGTCCCAGTGTCTCTACTTCCTCACCAACACTTATTATCTATTACTTTCATTTACCACCATCCTCATGATTGTGAAGTGATTTCATGGTGATTTCTAATTTACATTTCCATAATGGCTAGTGATGTGGAACATCTTTTCACCTGATTATTTATATATCTTCTTTATTGTCATGAGAACTTTGGTGCTGCAGACAGTGTATATGGTCTGTGTATTCGTTTTCTATTGTTGCCATAACAAATTACCACATACTTAGGCTCAAAACAATATAGATATATTACCTTACTTTTCTGTATCAGAAGACTGATATTGGCTGAAATCAAGATGTTGACTGGTGCCATTCCTTTCTGAAATCTGTCGTGGAGAATCCTTTTTCTACTCATTCAAGTTGTTGGCCAAATTTAATACCCTGAAACCTAGGTTGGTGGTCCCTGTTTTCTTGCTGGTTATAAACTGAATGCCTTTCCAAGCTTCTGAAAGCAACCGAATTTTTTGGCTCTTGGTCCCTTTCCTTCATCTTCAAAGTCAGCAATAGTAAATTGAGTCCTTCTCACGTTCTCTCTTCTGACACATTCTTTTTTCCCCTTTTCTGATTAAAAGAGCTCAGGTGATAAGACTAAGCCCTCTAGATACCTCAGGATATTCTCCCTATTTTGAGTTCAACTGATCAGCAACCTTAATTTCATCTGCAACTTTAATCCCTTTCAGCATGTCACAGGCTCCAGGATTAGGAAGGACAAGGACAGTTTTGCAAGGCCCTTGTTCTACCTGTCATACCCTGTCAGAAGGACACAGTTCATTTTCATCTCACTGCTGCCAAAGAAAAAAATATAAATCAATGTTGTTAGACCTTCCAGTATTTCCAGAGAAGCCAAAACCAAAAATATTTTTAAAATGACACATGCTTTTTTTAAATCTTCTATTTTTGACTGAACCCAACCAATTCAAATTTTTAAAAAATTTTTGGTATAAACTATGTCTGTGCTCTGAACAAAGCCTAGAGCCTACTGGCACTCTCTAGATCTTCCACTTTCTATATCTTTGCTTATATATCACACTTCATTTCTCAGAGATTCTTTAAATATTACTGAGGTATAATCTCAATTTATTCAATTAGATTACCCAAATGAAACCATGCAATGGTTTAGATGGGAAAAAAAATTTATTTTTAGTATTACTAAAGAAAATCTTACCATAATAATAAAAAAAATTCTAGGGAAAGTATTTGTGTCATTACCAAATTTAGGAGGTGATTCAGAATTATAAATCTGTTTCCTGATTGTAAACAGAGAATATTTAAATAGATGCTCTCTTGGGGTCTCTTTTAGACCTAAGAGTTCTATGAATCTCTTGCATACAAAGGACAACCATTCCATCCACCACTACCAACTATAAACTCCCCTTACCTGAAATTCTAACATTGAAAATTGGCTCCATTTATCATTTGGGAAACAGAAGCCTAGATAACAAAAGAAAATTACAGCTTTTGCAGCAAAGTCTGCAGAAAAAGAACAGATGAGAGGAAAAGTTCTTTGAGGACCCAAGTTAATAGTGTTGACTGAAAACTCAAATGCTTACTCAAGAGACAGAAAATGGAAGTGAAAGAGCTTCTCCATGAAAGGTAGTAGGATAACAAGGAGTTAAGTCCTGAGCTACATAATGTGAAAGACATTTGGAAGGAGAATCAGACTATTCCAAACTATTATCTATGACAAAGCAACACTTGTTGAAATTGCCAAGTAGCAAGACCCTGAAAAGTTTCTGGCCAGCAAGGCACGGTAACTGGACATGAATAAGCAGTGTCCATTATTATGAATGTCAGGTGTATAAGATGTTGTTGATTAGGGATGATCTTGGTTTCTTCACCTTAACTCATGAGTCTTAAATTCTTTAATTGAGAATTCTCATTTTAGGGAATTTTTGGAGATTTAACTCTAGTGGTCCTTGCAAAAGACCTGTGAGGACCTCAGTGGAAGCTGAGGCTGACATTTCTTAAGACAGGACTTTGACATACTTACTCATTCCAAGTTTGTAATTATCCATTGGTTAAATCTGGAGTAAACATATTTTGCTTAATTTTAGGTGTTGAAAGTATGCAAAATGTATAATACTTTGTTGCTCAATACCTAAATTCAGTTGTATACTCAAATATTTTAATTAGAAAACCCCACTGTCGTCTTCACCTTTCTCTTGAATTGAGACTTGGATCTGCCATGGACATCAGGGCTGTCTTCTTGAATGGTCTCACAGGGGACACCAGAGAGGAATCTAGCATCTGTAAGTTCATAGCTTCTCTGGAAATGGGAATTCTTTGACATCTCCAATATGGCCAGCTACATGTGACTTCCAAGCTTTTGACATTGTTCAGGTACTGATGCCAACTTAGGGAGAATCCATCATGTTTAAATCATATCTCTGAATTATACTGAAACCTTAGAGTTCTTCAAACTAGAAGCAGTTGAGTTCTTTCTCACTAGCTGACTTGTCCTCTCTCACCTGTCTTCTTCCTTTCTTTTCCTTAACCTTTTCCTTTCTATGTTTTCTTATTTTACCAAAAGTTCCCAGCTCTGCTCTTCAGACTGTTTTCTTGTTGTTTTATAGCAGAGATAATGCTGGTGATGGCAATATTTATTGAAACCTTGTGCTGTGCCAAGACACTGTTCCAATAACTTTACATTGACCTACCGTTCATTACTTATTCTTCTCAGCAACCATAGATGTAGAAAACTAAGGCAAGTGAGATTAAATGCCTTGCCTAAGGTCACTTAGCTATACAATGATGGAGTCCAGACTCCTGACATGCAGGCTGTTACTTCTCATGCCTGTGTCTACTGCAGGCACCACTAGTTCATTGTGCAATTTTTGCTGCTCATTCCTGATGCACAAAACCCCAAATTCATATCCAAACAGTACCATAGAGAGATTTTACCCATTACTAGACTTGATTTCAAATCTCCAACTGACTTGCCATTAATTTGGCCTTTCTGGAGCTCTCAGTCTCCAAACATTTCCTGCAGTCCTTGTTTCTGTCATTGCTCATTTTCCCAGTCATCTGCAATAAGTCTCTCTTCTTGAGAATGAACACACATGCGCTCTCCCTGGCCCAGGTGCCTCTAAATGAACAGTGAGAGTCTGAAATCTTTGAAGTATAATTCACGTTGATGGCAAAGGATAGGGAGAAATCATTTCCAAAGGACATTTGTGACACACAATGTTAGAAAATTGAAAGAAGACTCATTTGATTCATTCAGTGAGTGAACAAATATTAATTGGCACTTGCCAACAGCTGTAACAAACAAACTTATAAATATATGATATCTAACATAGTTTATTTCCTGTTCACACAAAAATCTAAAACAGAGATTTGCATGAAAGTTTTTGTAGTTTGGGTCAAGAAGTGGCACTCTCCGAATTCAGTCCTGTGCTGCTGTCTAACTAGAGAAAAGCTGGCAAAGGATCTAGCTGTGTACCCAGGAAAAAGAGGAAAAGGCTTTGGTTCATAGCTACTCAGTTTCTGTTGTAACTTTGAAAATGGAAGACAGAATGTCATTGCAAACAGTTTCTACTAGTGGAGGCCTGGAACTCAGCTCTGAGGAAAAAAATATATATATTTACAATGCTCTCTGTCCTTGGCTTCACTTAAGAAACAAACCTTCCATCTCCTCTGACTCCTCTCATAGTCACCTTCATATGAGGCCAAACAGATTTTCAAGCACATATGTTCATATTTTTTCCCAGTAGATTTAATTTGTACCTGAATGGCACATAAGGGAAAATGGCCTGAGCTGGAGCCCAGCCCAAGCAGAGGAATATGTTTCTGAGCCTTAACTCCCAGGGATGCCCATCTGTCCCTGCCTGTCTCCAGAAGACCTTGTTCCTCAGGAACAGGCCATGCCTGGTTTGCAGACTCCTCTGTTTTAATGGGATCATGAGTTTGCAGTCCTTCCTGGGTGGTCATCATATCCATGGACGCTGACACACACCTCACGTTTGCTCTTCATGCAGAGGTTGGCCTTGCACACCTGTGAGGCCCCATGTCCTCGTTTTTACTTCTAGCAAGAACCTGAGTCCAAAAGCCGAGGGGTATGCTGTGGTCTGGAGGAACTGAGCAAAAAGGATTCTCCCAATGCTTCCGTTTCTGTGTCTGACTCTCTTAAAGGAGTTGATTCCTCAGACTAGACCTGACAAATTGAAAGGTTTGCCTTTATTTCCATTTTTTACACTTTTCTTAAATTGATGCAGATGTAAAACTTGGCCTATTCTCCTTCTGTGGATAGCTCTCATCCAACTATAAAATAAGGAATTTTATAGATTAAATGAAGGAATAATCTGTGAACCCCATCAATATTCCATAAATTATCACAAATTTAATCTATAGCCCTATGCTGACTTGCTAAAACTGAATAGCCATGGCACTGATCTCTGAGGAGCACTCTTGCTTCAGAGGGCTCTGCCATGGTGACTTCACTCCTCTGACACTTTTTCTGTTTTGCCTACTCTGAAGGACTCTTTGGTACAGTGTACCTTGGCCATTTTTTAGCATTCTCTTAGCACAGACATATGCTTTATCATTTCACTCCTTTTCTACCCCTTCACTTTTCTCTGCTTAGCTAAGTTTATAATTAAACTGGTTCTTGCTCATATCAACATGATCATAATCACACACATAGGTGCTGGTGTCCCACAGCAGCCCTCACACAGCCATTCTCAATTGCCAAGTAATCATGTTACCTAAAGTGCGTTGATGTTGACATTTATGTTTTCAGCTTAACATTAAATTAAGAGTTCCAACTGGAAGAAGAATTCTAAAAGAGAACTGGGGATGTCTCAAAAGAAATCCCTTATCAGGAAGCAGAAGAACCAGTGAAACAAAATTGAGATAGAGCCATGCACAGAACCATAAACCTGGCTGTGTGTCACCATCACCCAGGAACTTGTTCCAAATAGAGATTGCAGATTCCACCCCCACCTGAGATGGATGCAGTAGACCTGGATTGAAACTGAAAAATACATTTTTCTAAAAGATGTGAGAGGACTGATTGATGGTTTCCATTATAAATTTTTGTTGATTGTAAATACCTGAGTCATCTCATGCTTTGTCTTAATAATGGTTCATGAAGGGCATAGGAACATATAAGAAATGGGCTATGCTAACAACGACACCTCTCCTGACAGGGAAAAAGGCCATTACTTTTCAGCAAAAGCGCAACATAATTAATTAAGGGCTGGATTTAATTCAGGGACATTTGAATTTTATAGCTATACACTTGCAGCTATAAAACCCACCTTTATTATTAAAATTCCTGTAGGAAAAATAACTTGGTAATTGTGAGTCTAAAACTCTGGTCCCTAACCTCATTTCCCCATTGGCGCAGTTGTTTTTACAACACAGTGAGGCAACTCTTGTGTTGGAGTAGGACAGGTTATGTTTTTAACAAGTGCCCTGGGGATTCAGAGGCAGCCAATCTGCAGACAAGGATTTGGGACCCCCTGTAGCAAGCCCTGGCCTTTAGGTCAAAGATCTGGTGTCCAGTTCAGGCTTATTTTTTGCCAGCCCTGTGGTTTTGGATAAGCCATGGAGACTTTCTAAGCCCAAGTTCCTCATCTATATAAAAGATAGTAATGTTTTACCTGCTCTCCTCAGCATTGCTATGGGGGTGGGAGGGATCCAGAAAAATCCAGAAAATGCATATTGCACACCATCCATGTTTTTTTCATTGAATAGATAAGGACCTACTGTGTTCCAGGACTAGATAGCAGAAATGAAGAAGATCATGTAACCTCCTTGTTCTTATGGAGATTACATGATGAGGTTCAGTGGAGGAGGAGGGTATAGAGGACACTCAGTGGCATTTCTGATACCTGTAGTCTTATCAAAAAAGTAAGTTGTCATTGAGCCCCATCTGTGCCACTGAAGGGGAGCAAGGGGGTGCGTGCATTAAGTGGAGCAGTTAGAAGAAGTCTTACCTGGAGATATTACTTGCACAGAAATCTGAATGACCAGAAGAGAGCCATGTGGACATCTATAGGTGGAAGGTGTCAGAGACAGGGAACAGCCAGGGAAAACAAGCTGCTGGGTTGGAAAAGAGGACCACGGCTGGAGTGCTGGGGCACGGTGGTTAACAGGGAGTGTGGTCTCAGTGAGATAGGGAGGCAGGTTGCAGGGCCTTATTGTGTTAGGAGACGGTTGGTCATAAGAAAGAACTAAAAATTTTGTTCTGATGGCATTGAAAAGCACCAGAAAATTGAAGCCAAAAAACAATGTGACCCAACTCATGTTTTAGAAAGATCACTCTGACTGTCACAGGAAAAGTCTATAGTGAGGCGAGAATGGGAGTGAGACCACCAGGCAAGCCATGCATTGGTCCAGCCCCAGCTGATGGCAGCATTAAATTATAGCCCAGAGATGCAGTTCAGATTTAGTGTATATTTGAAGGTGAGCTGGGTAGCTTCCTAAGGACTAGGAGGGAAGGTAAGTATGCCAACAGAAATTCAGTGCTATTCCATCTGCTTTCTGTTGTTATTGCCCTGCATTTATTTATAAAACAGACACATCATAATTGTAGTGAATTGCTTATCCTCACTTCACATCATACATTATCTCAAATGTATGGAATATGGGCAAAGTAAGGGAATAAGCCCCAGACAGCCACCATAGACACAGGGAGCCCATGCAAACCCACAGGTGAGCACTCTTATGTAAGTTTCCATTCTTAAACACAGTTCCTATGAGCAGGGCAATCAAAAATGGGAGAGGAGGAGAAAGAGGGACAGCTTCTAACAGGAGCCTATGTGACCATGAAAGAGGAATAAAGGATGAATAGATAAGGGAGACAACAAAAAGTATAAAGCAGGTGTAAGACTCCAAAGTGCATTTCTAAATTAAGGTTTCCTTCACATTTAACGAAGGCAGAGAAAAGTGGATACCATTGTAGAATGTCCTGCCTATGAAATCGTTAAAACAAAATTAAATCCACTTGACTTACAAAAGATTAAGCTTGAGGTATATGAAATGATCTCATGTGGACCCTTATTTCCCCAAGGTGCTCAGTAAATGAATCTTTTCATTGTATTTTATGGTCGTGTGCATGAAGTGCTATATTTTCTACCAAGCTGATAAAAAACCTATTAAAATGTAATCTGCACAGAACTTCTACTTCCGGGAAGACAGCCTAGATGACTTAGTTGTACTTTTCTCTATTCTTCCCACTAAGTACAGCTAAAAACCCTGAACATTATACATAAAACACATAAGAAGACTGCAAAGTGGAGAGAAGAAACTGCAGATTGGTTGGAGACACTAGAAACTAAGGAACAGTTCACACAACTCATTTAATTGCAAGTTTTTTGAGCTTTATTTTTGGCTCATAAATCTCAGACTTGGAGCTGAAGAAGCTGACTACCAGGAAATGCCAATGTATACTAGAAAGCACTTACTAAAAACCCACTGTTTCCAACCAAAGGACCAGGAAATGGGCAGCACAGCGAGACAGAAATTGCTTAGAGAATACTGTTCTTCTCTGGCCAAGCACCAGGGAAAACACCGAGACCACCACCACACACCAGCAAAGGCTGAGTCGGGAGCCTCAACCTCCCCCTTGGATAAACTGAAATAGGAACCCCCAGAGGGTGGTGTCAGGGAGGGCAAAGAAGCTCATCCCCACCAAGGGAACCTGGGGTTCCCCCTTTGCCCTGCAGTACCCTCTTTCCCAGATCCACTGGGTGGTGGTAGAGCATCCTACTGGGAAATCAGGGCTTTTACCACCTCCCAGTGGTAGCCAGGCTCCTCCTGTGGGGGTGTCAGTGAAGACAAGTGGGGATCCAGAACTCCCACCTCTGCCCTGCAATAATGAGCACTCACTTGGGTAACAAAGGAAGTTAATTGGAGAACCCAGATTTCTACCTCCTCTGGGTGGTAATGAGGTAGTACCTTCTTGCTGCCTTGCCTGAGTGGTTTCAGAAAAGGCCAACTGAAACAGGCTTAAATAAGACCCAGAGTCTTGTAACATAATACAGAAATACCCAGGTTACAAGTGAATGTTACTCAGCATTCAAAAACCACCCTTGTTCAACATAGTGCCAGAAGATCTATCCAATGTAATAACACAAGAAAAGGAAATAAGAGGCAAACAGATTGGAAAGGAAAAAATTAAAATTGGGCCTATTGGCAAATGAAACGATTTTCTGTGTAGAAAATCCCTAGGAACCTACATATACACACACACAACATTCTAGAACAAGTAACAAAGTCACAGGTTATTCAAAAAGCAAGTCTGTTTCTAAACACCAGTAATTGACAATGAAATTAAAATGCAATGCTATTTACCATCCCTCAAAAGAAAAACAAGTAGATATCAATCTAAAAAAAAAATACTTATTCCTAGGAACTGCAAAACACTGGCGAAAGAAACTAAAGATCTAAATTAAAGTGTTCTGCAGATTGGAAAATGTATCAAGGTAAATGTCAGTTCTTCCCTAGTTTATATACAACCTTAATATAACTCCTATCAAAATCCTAGTAAGATTTTATAGATGTGGACAAGATAATTCCACAATGTATATAAAAAGACAAATGAACTAGAACAGCAGAGAAGAATCTGCTTACCTGATTTCAAACTTATATAGCCACAATAATTAAGGTTGTGTGGTATTGATGGGGGGATAGACACACAGCAAAAAAACAATTGAGAACCCAGAAGTACATCCACACAAATACGCCCAACAATTTTGACAAAGGTACAAAAGCAATCCAATGTGGGAGAGGCAGCCTGTCTAACACATGGTGGAGCAAGAGGACACCCAAGGGCAGAAACAAATGGTTTAAAAAAAAAAAAAAAAAAAAAACCTTCAGTATTCTGATGTAGGTAAACAGTACTTAGACTTCATCAAAAGCATAATCCATAAAAAGAAAAACTTATAAATTTGATTTTATCAAAATTAAACCCTAGCTCTGTGTACAATACTGTTAAGTAAAAAGAAAAACTACAGATTGGGAGAATGTCCTTGCAAACCACCTATCTGACAAAGGAATATTATCTAAAATATAAAGACCTTCAAAATTCAACAATGAAAATCTAATTAGAAAATGTTTAAATGACATTATATACATTTCAGCAAAGAGAATATAAATATCATGAATAAGAACATACACTATATTTAATATCACTAGCCATTAGGAAAATGAAAATTAAAACTACAATGAGATATCAGCATATACCTACTGGAATGAATGAAATAAAAACTAGTGACAGCATCAACTGCTATCAAGAAAGCAGAGAAACTGAATAACAAATACATTGCTTGTGGCAGGTGAAGTGCTATAGCCACTTTGGCAAATGATTGAGCAGTTTCTAAAAACTGACCAGGTAATTGCTATTTGACCTAGAAATTTCAGTCCTTCCTAGGTATTTATGCCAGAGAAATAAAGACCTATTCCCACAGAAACCTATACCAGAATGTTTAAGCAGCTTTATTAGTATCAGTCAAAACCTGGAAAAAATCCAGATGTCCTTCAGCAAATGAATGGTAACAATCTGGTGTGTCCATGCCAGGGACTACTACTCAGCAAAAAAAAGTTACAAAACATTGGCACATACATGTGAGACCTGGATGATCCTCCAGAGAACTTTTCTGACTGAAAAAAATCCAATCACAATAAGTTACATATATAGATTATATATGATTTCATTATAACCTTCTTGACATGTTAAATTATGGAAATGGAAACTCTATTAATGTATGCCAAAGAGTTAAAGAGGGATTGGGGACATCATGAGGGATCCTTGTAGTGATAGACATGCTCTGCAGTTTAACCTTATCAATGTAATGTTGGGATCACAATATTATACTCTGGTTTTGTAAGATGTTCCTATTGGGGGAAGCTGGGCAAGGGGGCACAGAATTGATTGCCTTTCATTCTTTCTTTTAACTGCATGTGATTTGACAATTTCCTCACAAAAAAGTTTTAAAACCTAAACCCTAAAAGTATAATTTACAGGATCATTTATTAATTTAATGATTAAACTGCATAATCATCCAGGTTTTGTCCCATGCTCTGTCTTCAGACTCTTCAATCCTTGCTCTTTTTCCGACAGCTCCATGGAAGGCAGGTCAGTGGGTGGGTGGACAGGTCATCTTGTGCAGAGACAATTTTCATTGTCAGTTGCCCTGTGTTTCAACGCAATGCCCCACAGCCATAGCCGTCAAGTGACACCTCGCACTCTTTCCCATCTTCAGGAAAGCCGCTAGTGAAAACATCACGAATGATCGTGGTCAACACAGAGAAGCCAGCAGTCACTGTGGACATAGGAAGCACCGTCAAAACAGTGCAGGGAGTGAATGTGACAATTAACTGCCAAGTCGCAGGTGAGAAATTCATTCCTGTACTAAATCATTCAAATTAATGGTGCCCTGTGGGAGGTTTGGGAGTACAAAGACAAATTAGACACAAATCCTGTTCTGGGGACTCAATGCTGGTAGGAATGCTGAAGCAGGAACCTCAATTACTCAGAAAGTGCAAAGTGCTATGGATGTTTAGAGGAGGAAAGAATAATTCTGTCTGTGACAGATGAGGTAAGAGATGGTAGGGGTTTTTATTAATATTATTTTAAAAGACATGTCATATTGCGTACATTTATGATGCTTATAGTGTGGGGTGATTAATTCAAGCTAATTAACACGTTCATCAGTTTGCTTACCTATCATTTGAGGTGTTTTGTTTTGCTTTTTACTCTTCCATACTGTTAGAATGTGAACATGTGAAGATGAGGGCAAAGGATTCTGAGTTGGCAAAAGAGTAGACCGTCCATGGCCCTTAGGAAGCCTACAGGCTGTACAGGCATGGCATGAGCTTTAGTCTGGGTGCATCCCAGAGCTCAGCAGTGGTGGAGAAGCGTTAAACCTTGGCAAAGTGGGCCAGGCCACAGGAGACCATGAATGCCTGGCCAGGGAGTCTTGACAAAGGCAGAGAGTGGTTCTGAGGCCCTGTGCCTTCAGGAGAGTATGCCACCTGCAAGGCATAAAATGGATTGAGGAAGGAGACTAGGACAGAGGGGCCAGGTAACAGTGAGGGATGATTTTGAAGGACCTACTTAAGAGATGAAATGTTTAACTGTTTACTGGCCTGTCCAGTAAAGATCAGATGAGCATGAGAGAGAAAAGAGGTCACAGCAAGAGGAAACTGGAGCTTACTCAAATCAGACGTGGGCAGGAGTCACTGAGGACAGCCAGTGTGTCAGGAACTGTGACACAGGCATCACCTCCAGGAGGCCTTTCAGAGGCCCCCAGGGACCAGGAAGTCATGGAGAAGTGAGGAGTAGTGGATAGAAGGGTAGAAATTGGGAGTAGTCATCCCACAGTGAGATGGAGAGAGGAAAGTCTCCATGCCAGGAGCCCCTCCAGTCTGCCCGTCACTCTGCTCCTCAGCTATGCCCCACTGGCCAACCCGTGGCAACACCCAAATTCAAGCTCCCCAGTTACATCCTGTCACCAAGTGACAAGCAGTGGCATCTCCTGCTCTAGGGGTTTCTTCATTTTAGTTCTTATCCCCTTCATCTACCTCCAAGTGTAATTTGCAATGCCAGAAACCTATTTTCCAGTAAGGAGGAGGAAGATCGTACTCTGAGACATGTTATTTTCAAAGAATAGCCAGGTCTGATTTTCTCTGAAATGTCCTAAGTGCTTTAACATATCTGAAATAGAAATCGATCTTTGTAGCTGTGCATTAATGCTTTGTAAAATTTCCCTTGGCCTGTGCCTTCAACCTCATCAGTGAAGCTTCTAGAACCAAATCCTTTCAGGTCCTGTATTCCCAGGTGGGGAGTAAGACAAAAGTCTGCGACAGGACTTCCCATGAATGAGCTGCCCCTCTGCAGGCATGAGTTGTGCCTACCGAGCAATCATACCCACCTGACCCCTGTGAACAGGCACCTCCAAGACGAACACTGTCCTGAGATAGGAGGGACCTTGTGTGTCTCTTTCTGATTGCTGGGGTTGTAAAAAAATCAGAGAGAACAAGGAGCAAAAGAAGGAACTGGACATTTGAAGGAGATTGAGAGAAGCAGACTCCAGGTGAGGAGGTATTTCCAGGGGGAGCCTAGAACATTAAAAGAAGCTTTGACCCATTCTTGCATTCTGCCTAGAACCCCATACCCTGGATTTCATCCAGAGACTCAGTTGGTGACCCAGAACCTAGGTTGTTGTTTGCAGTTTTTGCCTATGATATTATAGTATTTATTATTATTTTTATCCATAAAATGATTTGTAATAATCCTGATTAACTAAAAATAAATCTTTGTGCTTCTGTCATTTTGCCTGTTATTTGACAAGATATTTATTCCAAGTGGGTGGCAAGGAGCCTGCTTTTGGTTACACAGTGAACTTGCTGGACAAGGAAAACATCCTGGAACTGAGTCTCCAGTCACAATCCTGACAGCGCTACAAAATGCCAAATGGCAGAAGGAGCTACTTTCACTTTCGTGCCATAATTTGCTTTTGCGGTCCTCTCTCTATATTTGATCATCTCTACCAGGGGCTTAGGGACCTCCCAACTGGCTGGGTGAAATTCTCTAAGCCCCAGTAACATTTGCCAGTGACTGACAATGAATTAGCTTGACAATGAGCCAGCCAGGCCTGGTTTTAAGCGGGGAAGGGACTCCATAAGGGCCTGCTTAAATGCTTCACGTCAAATGCACTTGTGTTAGTCCTTGGCAGTTTTTCATTGAATATCTAATTCAGGTTAGATTGGATGTCTTCTAATTCAAGAAGACATGGATTTAAGAGGTAGAACTTTTAGGAAGCTCACTGAAAGGAGAAAAGCTAATCAATCCATAATTATAATACAATGTGATATGTATATACAGTTGTTGCTTTCTTATAAAATATTGACGTATCGCAGAAATTTTTGAAAACAGAAAAAGGGCCAAAAAGGAAAGAAAATAATTTCTTCAAAGTCCCACTGGCCAAACTCAACCACAGAAGACTTTGAAGCATATTTCCTTAGTCATTACATTTCATCCTGCTTCTTCTTCACACAATAATAAACATTTGTGCCATGAGCCTAATTTTAATGGATATATAATAGTCTAAGAATATTGCATAATCTACCTACACTGACTTGGGTCCTTATATCTTTGCATCGTTAGCAGCTTTTCATTAAACAACATTTTGCACATATGTACTCTCAACTTGTAAAATACAACTTCACAAATTCTTTCCAACCCTCAAGCATAAAAAGTATTAAACAATGAGTATGATAGGGCTTTTTCTTGAGGATGATCCACCCACTGTACCCCTCTCATCCTTGTTCTCTACTTGATAAGAGTCCAGAATCTGAGTAGAAAACAAAAGATAAAGGGAAGAGGGTACATTTCGATCATTGGGAATAGAATGTGCAACAGGCCTGAGGCAGGAAAAGGAATGCTGCGTTTAAAGAAGTGAAGTGGCTCATGTGAAAAATATGCTGGTAGTCTGGGAGACAAAGAAAGAAGTGGTGTATGAGGCTGGGAATTGGGGGCTATCAAGAGCCAGATCTTTCATAGATTATGGTACCATTTAGGTTTTTAATCTGAAGAGTGAGGGATACTTTTGACGGATTTAAGAGATAAGATTTAGCAGGACTAGTGGTGGAGACATAAATGGTTCCGGAGCCAATTATTAGGTGGTATAAAGTTTGAGGAAGTTAGACTGTGGAATCCCGCATTCCTACTTTTCACTTTCCTTAGCCACATGGTAACTACACAGGATGCTGGGAAATGTATCCACACTGGGTACTCTGGAAACAGAAGAAAACTGGTTTGTGAATGGGTATGAGTATCTGCCAGTCAGACTGGAGATTTGTGAAAGGCCGAAACCTTTCCAGGCTGTCGTGGTTCTGTAAAATAACTGCCAAAGCTGACATTTGAATTACTCTCTCTTTTCTTGCACCAAGCCACCCTCCCCCCACCTAAGAAGTTTCTAGAATTTATCGTCTAAAAAGCACACCTTGGGATGCCCCACCTCAAGATGCTGACAAGCTGCCATGGTGCAAGCGGCCTTCCAAATATAACAAATGGTCCAGTTAGCAAGAATATCCTGTCTGGGATATTTAAAAAAAAAGGGGGGGATATTATAGCATCACGCTTCCTGGCAGCTCAGTGGAGATTAAAGGCACTAATCCTCATAATCGTATCCAGTTACAACCCATTCTGACGAGACCCATTTATTGATCCTTTCAAACAACAGGGAGAACATTGTGTTGTTGGTAAGATATGCCACAAGGGGAAAAAAGCAAACACGCCTTCTTTTGGTTTCCTTTCTTTCTTTCTTTCTTTTTTTTTAAGACACAAATAATACCAAGGAATCCAGTGTGGAGACAGGCCAAGTAACTGGTCCATAGCTTTGGACTTGGTTCTATGATGGAGTGTATTTTCTACCATTTTTTAAGATGTGTGTTTCCAGAGAATGTACTGTCATCCTACAATTTAGATGAGGAAGAAAAAAAAAATACTCTCCAAAACCTGACCGAGTTTTCCAACAAGGGCAAAACAAGAAAACCATTCCTTATGGATTCTGGAATTCTCCTTCCTAACAAAAATATTATTGTTACAATGACAGCAGAAAGACTAATTTTGAAATTTAAAGTGCTTAAGAATTTCACAGTTCAGAAATAAGAACACAAAAGTTTAGATTTTCTCTAAAGAGGCTGTTTGGTGTCGTGGTGGGATGTGCTGTAACTGCTAAAAAGAAGATTTTCTCGAAGGCATCTCCGTTTGGACCCCAACGCTGGATGGAAAATAAGAGGGCAGGGACTCTGCCCCATCTAATCACTCAGGGATCCAAAGTAATGTGACTTTAGGCAGATTTCTTAATCTCTTTGAGCCCCATTTTTCTCATCTATAAAATGGAGTTTATAATAGTACCTGCTTCATGGGGTTGTCTATACAATCTTTGGCTTATAGCAAATGTTTAGTCAATATTATTTCTCCCCAGTGTGTTCAGGATACTTTGCCATAGCTCAACACACTTGGTACTTCAAGGGATTCTGAACATCAATATTAGGCAAGTATATCTGATACCTTTTCAGGGATTCTGTGGCACATCCAAGGCATAGTGAAGTTTCCTAAAGCATCCTTGTCACCTTTCCTCCCTCTCTTCCTCTGCCGCCGCCGCCTCCTCTTCTACTCCACCACCACCACCCATCTCTCATGGGGGGAAAGGTGTGTTGGGGATTGAACCCAAGGGCACTCCACAGTTCAACTGCATCCCCAGCCCTTTTTATTTTATTTGGAGGCAGGGTGGCCCTCAACTTGTGCTCCTCCTCCTTTCTCTTCCTTCCAAGGCACTGGGATGGCAGAAGTGGGCCCCTGCACCCAGCACATCATTATCAGCTCTTAAGACAAAAAGAAAAATGAGCTCTATGATGCCTCAGTTGCTTTTTCTCTTTCCTTATTCTGTGTTCACCATGTCAGCCAAATGAATCCAGATATCTTTTAAGTGTCATTCTCTGCCTAAGACCCACAGTCCCAGGCAGGATATCCCCAAAATGTGGCACCAGCACCAGTCCCTTAGCAAATGCATGATGCAGGTCTGTGCTTGAGTAAGTCTGGGAGAGATTTGTTAATAAACACCCTGGGATTCCTGTCATTCTGTGGTTCCAGTTTTATAGAGACTGCCAGTTCCTTCTATCATTTTCTATCCTGAACGTTTCCATTTCTGCCATGAACACCCTTGCTGTTCCTCCAGAGGAGTTTAACCTTTTTGGTATATACTTAGTCTTATCCTCTCAAACAAGCTGAATTTTATGGGTTCCTGAGGCAAGGGGTAATACAGAGAAGGGAAGAGGCACACAACCAGTTCCTGAGAAAGCTGAGAAACAGCTCCCAGATCTTTCTCCTTCCCTGGCTTCCCTCCCTCCTTTCCCTCTCCCTCCCTCCTCTGTTTCAGTTGTTCTCATTTTCTTCCTCCCCTGCCTCTCTCTACCTCTGGCTACCCTGCAGGGGTCCAGGCCCAAACCCAAGGAGGACTCAGTGGTGAGCAGCAGGCAGTCCTGCTTTGAGGTGCTTCAGTGTCACACCTAGAGGGAGCTGTGGTTGTTGCCTGTAGAGACCTTCACTCCTGCCCTAGGGGAAGAGTTCACCTCCCTTTACAAAGGGAAGCCTTCTTGTGTTGAGAGAACTAAAGGCTCATTTCATCCAGTTCTCTGCTTGCTCTAGAACTGCCTTAAGGGACTGTGTGCTTGCTGCCCACAGCCCTCCTCAAAAGAAGATGCCAGCAGGAAATACTACACCTGAGAAATTTAAGGGAAAGGAGATGAATACTTGCAGAATATGATTTGTAGGACCTCATTTTCCCCTGTGCTTTCAGGAGAGAAATGACTTGGGCTCTTCTTTTTTTTTTTTTCCCCCAACCTATTCTTCAGAGGCTTTCTACTAAACACTGTGAATTTTTTTTTTAATGTAACATCTGAGCTCAGGGTCCAGAGTCCAAGCTGGCATGGTCAGGCATCATGATGCTCTTGCTCTCTCTAGTGGTGCTACATTGAAAAATCAGCTTTTCTGCCCCTCACATAGGTACCTTTAGAGATGATGCCAGCCTGAACCCTCTCACACACATGAGCACCAAGCATCATATCATTTGAGCTGAATTAGTGTGTGCCTCTCCCTGATGTGGTGAGGCTGCAGTATCTAAGTCTCCATCCCTTTCATTAGCCCCGCCTCTTTCTTTCAGCCAGTTTCAAGGATACGTAACAGGTACACAGGTAATTACTTGAAGACTTCAGTACCCATTACAGTACACTGGCCACTGAAGGCAACACTGCCCTTGGCCCCAGCAGCAAAGTCCAGCCCCAGCTCAGGGAAGGTACTGGACTAAAAGTCTGCCTCTTTGATTTTTCTTGGCATTGACCCCATTTTCCAGGATTTGACATTCTAAATGTGCCCCAGAGACGTGCCCAAGAATTCTAGGAGTAAACTTCATGAACTGGATCAGCAAGCTGGGTGGTGTAAGGGATGAAGCTTTCTTCTCCTGGGAGACCTATGAATCGATGCCACAGATTTTCAGTCTCCCAGCTCACCCAGAGCCCAACCTCTGATAGAACCACCTACAAAGGCCATCTAGGAGGACTTACCTTCAACAGGGGCCTGCATACCAGCTCATCAACCATAAGGAACCTTCCTGAGGAGGTCAGGCTATCCCAGAGCAGAGCTTGACTTCCAAAGACAGGCAGCCATCCCACAGCAGCACAGCCTCCCAGCTCTCCCAGACCACAGATGGAGGTTATGGTGGGGGCACAGGCTTCTCCTTTGGTCTATTCCCTGTGGTGCCACTGTTGCCCATCTCTCTTCTCTCATTCTGAGAAGATAATAATATATAGGATTCTGTGTTAGTCTCCTTCCTGTCACTATAACAAAGCATCTGTGACAACTTATGAAGACAAAAATTGTTATTTTAGCTCACAGTTTTGGAAGTACTAGTACATAATTGGATGGCCCTGTCTTTTGGGGGCTGTGGCGAGGCAGCACAGCATGGTGGGAGCATGTGTCAGAGCTAAACCCATTCATCTCATGACCAAGAAGCAGAAAAGAATGAGGAGGGGATTGGGGTCCCCCCAATGACTAAAGATCTCCCTCTAGGCCTCACTTCTTAAATAGCACCACCCTGGGGACAAGCTTTTAATACATGGCCCTCTGAAGAGTAGTCAAGATCCAAACTATAGCAGCTTCCAAAAATGCAAGCATGTTTTCTTAACAGAGTGTCGACTCTAGTAAGGATCTAGCAGCTTTTATTTGTTTAGGTCCAACATATATTTGAATGTTTTACAGACTTTAACTTTTTATTAAAATATATCTATACAAGAAAGTACACATATCATAAAGATATCAAGTCAACACTCCCCACCCAACCAAGCAGGTCAAGAAACATTTCCAGTAGCCCAGCCCATATCCCCTCTCTCAGTCCCAATCCCTGTTCCTCCATCCCACTTCCTTAGGGAACCACCACCCTCACTACTAACAACATAGATTAATGTTACCAGTTTGGGGGTTTTACTTAGAGAAATGAAATCATACGATATATATTCTTTACTTAATATTGTGTTGTCTTATGTAGTTGTAGAGCTTCATTTTCATGGATATATAGATTTGGTTTTTTATTTTTAAAAAGTCTTCTCCAAAGAATTTGAGTATTCTTCTACTTTAACAAGTGCCCTTTACCAGCTGCCTGTTTCCTCTTCTTTTAATTGGCCTTTTTCTTCCTGCCTCTTCAGTGTAGGATTTAAAAGGCAAAAGATCTGGAGACAACTCAGAGGTCCAAGGTGTTATTTAGTTTGGCCAAAGGATATAGAAGACGCCCAGGCAGATGCTTCCTCAGAGCAGCCACAGGAGGACCAGCCAAGAGGCTATAAACGCCTTTGTGTTCACCTGAATATGTTTTGCGGATGGATTTTTTTTTCCTCCTTAGGTGTGCCTGAAGCTGAAGTCACGTGGTTCAGGAATAAAAGCAAACTGGGCTCCTCTCACCGTCTGCACGAGGGTTCCTTGCTGCTTACAAATGTGTCCTCCTTGGATCAGGGCCTATACTCCTGCAGAGCAGCTAATCTTCATGGAGAGCTGACTGAGAACACCCAGCTCTTGATCCTAGGTAAAAAACCTCAAAGCTTACTACCTTGGTGGACCCTAGGGGGTGACTATCCAACCCACCCTCCATCTCCTTTATTTCCTGACTCAATCAATGAAGGATGTAAAAGGCAAATTCAGTATCTCTTCATTTCTCCCCACCTTCAGGCTTTCCAATAGAAATGCACACAGACCAGGGGCCAGGCAAATATGAGCTTGAACCCTGGCTCTGCCTCTTACTTACTGTGTGGCCTTGAACAAGCTTCTGCCCCTTGCTGGTCTTAGTTGCTGCTCTCTATGTGGAGGCCAAACAAGGACTGCCCACATTGCTAGGGAAGCAGGGATATCAAAAAAGTTACAGATGTAAAGCAATTAGTCTTTACTCCTGTGTTGAAGATTTCTTAGAGAACCAGATAAAAACTATGAAGTCCCCTCCACAGAAATATTCACATGTAAGATTTTTGACATAGTTCCAGGAAGTTCATAATCTAGTCCACATAGCCTCCATATGCATGTCCCAAACAGAGGACCCCTGATTAAAGAGTCTAGCATGGTTCCTGGCATAAAATAAGTATTTAAGAATAAGAACAAGTGCTAGGGCACCATCCACCAGCTACTGTTGCTCAATGCTGAGCTCCGCCATCTTGCAAGTCTTTGCCCTTTTGTTCTCTAGACTAGGGACTGTCTGCTCTTCCCACTGAGTCTAGGGGTTAATGAGAGAGAGAGGGAAAAGCTTTGTTGGACTCTTATTCTTTAAAAACAAATTATTAGAGCATTTGTACTTGTTTTCTCACCAAGAGAAAGCTGTCATTCTAAGGGGAAAATATGAAAAATAGTTCCATACATACCTACGTAAACATACCTTATGAACTTCCTCAGGGGAAAATAATTAAACTTTAGACTTCTGTTTTTATATCCAACATTGATGATATACCGCAGATGGGGTTTCATCTCACTGATGGCTGCATAAACCTCCAGTCATCATAGGAAGCCACAGAAAATTGGCTCAGAGAAAGAAGGATGTCATTTGTTTTGCACTGGGTTTCATCCAGCTGAGCTGCTAGTGTGGAGCCTAGAGGCCAGGGACTATTGCCCCACACTGAGTTATGGTGCTTGTTGATGGTTTGCTCTCCTTAGTAACCCTTCCATGCTATTTCTGATAACAGATGAAAGTCTAAGATGGCGGCTGCTACTGTGGTGTTGCCAGTGAAGTGTGTGTGTTCTGTGAGCCAACGACTTAGTTCCTACTGCATTCCACCCCTAACACAGTGTGACTGTGAATGTGGTGTTTGAAGGGCATGAAGTCTTCCCCCATATAATCATGCTCAGTGGGGAAAAATCACTACAAACACTCGTAGCTTTAGGACTTTTCTTGATCCAAGTCTCGGTTTCTTAATCAAAGATTTTCAGTTTTTATAGGTACATTAGAAACACAGAAGACAACTTTTAATCAACAAAAATATGGCTCAATTTTTAAAAGAGGGAGTTATATATAAAGCTGAAATTTTACGACAAGTCCTGTGAGTTAACCTGTAACATAAAGTATGCAGAAAAATGAGACAGACTTCATTCATTTATTCATCTAGATGAATTAATTGGATGAATATTCACTGTTATCTCTAAGTCCATATCTGCTGGACACAGGTAGAGTTTAGGAGAAACGCAAGAGGTGGCCTCTGCCCTTGAAGAATTTAGTTTCCCTGGGAAGATAAAATGTACATGTGCCGAAGAAAAGAAATATTGTAGAAGCCATAAAGAGAGGCTGACATTTGACCCAAGGAGATCAGATGATTTTGTAGATAGGACATAGACTCCCCTTTTTTGCTTTTATTAAATAAGCAAAGACTTCTTGAGTTTTAAGAGTGAATATTAAGGAGGAAGGGAGGAAAAGAGACTAGCTTTAAGGAAACAGCTACCATCAATTCCAAAAACTATGGCCTTCCAAAGTAGAAAAAGATCTTGGAAAGGAACCCATTATATTGATGAGGAAACTAAGGATCAGCAGGATTAAGTGACTTCTCATTAGTGAATGACAGAACCAAATCTCAAACTGGGATTCCTGAATCCAAGTATCATGTTTTTCCTATACCTTATGAAGAGGGTTTTTAAGAATTCTGTTTCATATAGGGATAAATAATCTCAGGTTCACCATTGTTTTCTCTGTGTGATGGTCTTTGGCAGTCAAAGGCAAACAGAAGGGATGTTTCTGAAGTAGACTCAGACACCATCAGGGAGTAAAACGTAAATCTTATTTATTTACCAACCCAGACAAGGGGCCAAGCACATAGTCGGGACCTCGCCTATCCCTGTTGAAATGACCATCAATACAGAGCAGTACTTGTGTTCTCATTCCACTCCACCAAGTTCTTTGGAGAAGAGAGTGGCAGCTGATCACGGGAGTAGGAACAGCAGTGCTTCAGGAGATACAGGGAGAAGGGCAAAGGGAATTTGTTTTCCCAGCAGAATCTGATCATTCTACCACTAGGTTCAGTAGGTGCTTGCCTCTTTATTTGTCCAGTGGAAATGATAAGCCACTGCGTCTCCTATTTATGTCACTTTTAGCTCTGGTCAGCTGTGATTTCTGATGACTTCAGCCCTGACTCCATGTAAGATTTTCAATAACAAGGCATCCATTGGAAACCTCCTCTTATCCTATTTATCTGGGTCCTACTTAGGCATAAAATCGAGACTACAAACAAATTAACTTCACAACTGAATAGTTTTCTTCATAGAAAAAGCCATTGATAAGGTTCTTTTAAATAAAAAATTCCCATGACATATTTCTATGAGAATAATAACAAATACCTCACTCTAAAGGATGTTATAAGAATTAAATGAAAAATAGGATGAAAACTGTTGTCTCACAACTTGGCATATAGTGAATGCTTAAGTTACCTTTTTAAAAATGTTTCTTTATAATATGGTTTAATTTATCTGCAAAGTTATATGGACCCAATGGTGATGTAATATAAAGTAAGGAACCCCTGAAGTTAACATGTCTGGTTTTTATTACCTCATTATTTCAGGCATCAAATATTAAGGTTGAAATTTAGACTCACCTTGTAAGTGTACCTCTTCCAAGGTAAAAGTGATATTAAGGGTTAATGCCTGGGGTTGGGGATGTGGCTCAGTGGCAAAGTGCTTGCCTAACATGCACAAGACCCTGGGTTTGATCTCCAGCACTGCAAAAAATGATAATCATAATAATAGTGATTTCTGTCTTAGGCACACACACACACACCCCTACCACCTCTCTCTGTCCCTTAATACAGCCTGTATGCTTCAACCTCTTGACTCACCATCTGTCTTCTTATAGATCCCCCCCACATCCCCGCACAGTTGGAAGATATCAAGGCCTTGCTCTCAGCCACTGGACCGAACCTGCCTTCAGTGCTGACATCTCCTCTGGGAACACAGCTGGTCCTGGATCCTGGGAATTCTGCTCTCCTTGGTGAGTCCAGCTCTCTGAAACATTGGGCAAAAATCCAGAGCTGGACAGGATTTATGGATGGGTGACTACTTACAGGTGGGAGGAGGCAGCAGCAGGGGGGTGGCCAACAGGAAGTCAGTAAATTGCCTACAGAATCCAGACTCATCAGTGGAAACTTGGCTGAGGTTCCATATGAGGTGAGTGCCGTTCTCAGTCTGGACTCTCTAGCTTGTCTAGATTCCAATATGGCTCCTTTCTGAGTTATCTTGGGCTGATGCCACAGCCCAGATCATCCTGACCAGGGTGACTTAGTAAACTTTGAGAAAGATACAGCAAGAAAGGACTGCTCTTCTGTCTCTTCTCCCATTCCCCAGTACCCCTATGGCCTCCTCCTACCTAACCAGAGCTATAATCAACTTTCAAGGACAGAGCTGCAATGTCAGCACCCTTCTACAGCCAGTGATTCTGTTTGGGCAAGCCTTCTATAACAGAGTCTAAAGTCAGCCCAGATGGATTCCTCAAGACAAAACCTCCCTGGCATTTAGCATCAGGAACCTTCACCAAATTATTGCCTACACAACAGGTGCCCTCTGGTAGCAGAGAATTGTGCAAAGGCATCTGAGTCCTCATGCCAGAAGCATGGAAATGCTAAAAGAACCTTTACATATGACCTCTGGAAATAATCAAGGTGGAGGGAAAGACTTCTTTTCTGCTCCAAAGTGTTGGGGGGATAAACAAGCCTATGCATGTTAGGGGCAAGGAGTGTCTGGGCAAGCTCTGTGCCTTCCTCTCGATTGTGCTGTGAAACCAAAACCTAATACTGTTTAAGAAGGAAAAAAAAGAAAAAGAAAAGCTTTTAACTACTTTTTAAAAATAGTAAACAATAACACCAAAGCCTGCAAAGCGTGGGAAATCTTCACACTTACTCTCTGTAACCCCAAAGGTTGATAATTATTGATATAAAGGTTGATAACTAGAATTATTCCCTTGGCCCAGAGTTTAAAGTTTCTCTTTACTCTTCTACCCACCAACTAACAAGTAACAAAGTCAAATGGGTTCCTGGTTGTATTGGTGATGGCTTAGCAACATGATCAAAAGAGGACTTGGTGAGTTCAGAATTAGAGCACAGAGAGAGTACCTTTAATTTTCATTATCATCTGAAATTAGGAGAGTCCTCATAGCTTATCAGCACGTGGGAAAGCCTTCTGATTTCTCTATTTCTGCTCTGGATGAAAATAATACCCAAATACAGTTAACAAGTAGCCATATTCTATTTCTCATAACTTAGAAAAGCTTGGCATTGAGTTTTTCCATATCACAACAATCAAAATTCATAGAAGTTTCAAATTGCATAGTTTCTTTGGCTTGCAAGTGGTAAACTGATTCCAAATTAAGTGTGTGCATTACAAATTTCTTTTTTGTGATGAGTTTTAGACTCATCACTATAAAAAATTATCATAACTGTTCATCACAGCCCAGTCACTAGCAGGGTATACAGAGACTGTTTAGTTTCAAGTTGAATAACTTTTGGGTCACACAGGTACCATTCGACATGCTGGAAAAGTTAATCTGCTCATATTTTTCCATGATAGCTTTACTTTCTTTCTCCTTTATTCTGGAATAATATTTTGTCTCATTTTAGCCATGGGCAATAAGAATTTATTGTGCTTTATGCTCCTGCATTCCACGGCTAGTTTATGGTGCTTTGTTACCTAAGACTGGTGTTTAAATTTAACAGTTAAAAGACACCTTAATATCCTAGTCTATATCCAGACTGCTCCATCTGAATGAGACAGTGAGTCAGTACCCATAAATTCCCTGAATGTAACTGCCTGGGAAAAATGGACTCGAGTGGTGAATGTCAGTGTTGTGTCAACACTAGCACAGAACCAGGGAGATCTGCATGGAATTCCAGAGACAAACTAGAGAGTGATGTCAAATATCAGGACTTTAAGACAGACTAGAGTTTCCATGATGTTTTGGAACTGAGCACTGAAGGATGAATGAGATTGAAATAGGCAGGAAGGAAGTGAAATGGCATTATTGGTTAAAAATATATATATACATATATATGTATGTATGCATGTATCCTGAGATGAAAATGTACAAAATACCTACCAACATTTGTTCAGAATCAGCTGTATGGCTCCACTACTTTAAGGCTAAGGACAGGCAGCTAAACTGGGATAGAAACTATACCATCAATACCAGCAAGCCTCAGCTGGAGTTGGTCCACTCGGATTTGTCCCAAACCCTCACCTCAACAGTTCTCATACCCTCTCTCCACCTTGAGCTTCCCAGATAGTGACTCATTCTGATCTGCTACTCCAGTTGTTCCCAGTTGGACAGGCTACCAACCCTGACTCCTAAAGGTTAACCTGTCAGACCAGAGTGTGTACTCTAGGTATGAGAAATAGGCCAGAGAGACCCAAGAGGTGATTTTGTATAGGGTTGCTAAGAAGCAGGAACAATTAAGCAACATCAAATTGTGGAGGGCCTTCATTGAGAGGCTAAAGAAGGAGATTTACTGCTGTGGGAAACAGGGACAGATAATGAAATGGTTGGTTTGGGGTTTTTTTTAAGATTTTTACTAGTTGATGGATTTTTATTTTATTTATTTATTTATATGTGGTACTGAGAATCGGACCCAGTGCCTCACACATGCTAGGCAAGTGCTCTACCACTGAGCCATGACCCCAGACCGAAATGTTTTTTAAATAAGAAAATGATGTAGTGAAACTAATGTGCCAGAATGCATCTGACTTTCCATAGGAATAATCAATAGTGGAAGATATTTAATGGAGAAATCCTATGTCGAGGGTAACAGGCAGGTATTCTAGACCAAAGTGGAAATAGGTGGCAAAGATACAATTAATCACTCCTCCCACAGCCTAGGCATCCCTAATTATGATTCTCTTCTTCGCTCAGTTCAGGTACAGCCTTGGGATTCATTTTAACATTCCCACCAAGCCTGGTGGCAGTTGATATACAGGATGAAAGTCATTTGGTCACTCTGTTGAGGCCAGCGAGTGGTGAGATTCTGGTGTATGTATTTCTCCCTTGTGCCAGGGTAACTGGCTGTGACAGATTCGTGGTTCTGTAATGCTGCATGGTTCCGTGGCACAGAGATGGCAACTCGTGGACCTTGATTCTCCTGTTTCATGGAAGGGAGGGGAAATGGACATTTGATGGTCTTTAAAGCCAAGTCTCAAAGCTTACTCTTCTTCACTGAGACTTGAATATTCAGATTCCAGTATGTGAATTGATTCAAGAAATGGCTACTTCAGTTGCCAGACACACTGGCCTTGATTCCCCTTTAAATCACAGCTAAAGCAAGAAGGAATGTTGAGTGAGCAACACGTGCATGGGCCCTTCTGGACCTCATACTCCATAACCATAAAATGGAAATTTGGGACTTGAGTCCCTTGTCTCTCTCACACTCTGGACTACCTGACTTAGACATAGAAGATGCCCAGTGGGGCCTTAGCCACACAGAGCAGACCCATTCTCACTGGATCCCTGGATTCATTATCCTAGGCAAGAGAGGTGCTATTTTTTTTTGTCCCTTTTTATAGTGGTCTTTTTATTTCCCCCAGAGAGGTCAAAACTGTCAGCTGCTCTGGAGGGCAAGGCTCCATGCTACCACCTTTGGTGGTCGAGGCCTAAATCAACACTGCCCAGGGCTCTATTTTAAGAGCAGCAGCATCTCAGGCCTCCATGAAGCACCTAAACCTTTTTCCAGCCTTCAGTTAAATATTGGTTTTGGCTACCAAGGTCTAAGTCTGTTATTTCTTATAGTATTCATTTATAGAGTATTAGCATTGATTTTTTTAAATAACTCTTATTAGAGTTTTTATTATAAGAGCAACACATCTTCATTGTACAACAATTAAAAATAGAAGTGAAAAGAAGAAAATGAAAATTATCTATAATTAACTAACCCTGAGATAAGCAATGCAAATTCCTTTTTCCTAGACATTCATATACACATTTTATATTTTTATCTAAAATGAAATATACTCTAAATACTGCTTGTAACTTTTTTCACTTACTGATATACAACAAAACTTTCCATGTCTTTTAATATTTTTCTGTGGTTTCACATTTAAGGTCTGCGTTGGCAGGAGATACCATGTCTTATTCAACCAATTCTCTAGAATTGGACTTTTAGGTTGTTTACAATCTTTAGTGATTATTTTAAAAATAGATATAGTAAATATTCTTATCTCTAAGTCCTGGTGTGATTCTTGTATACTCAAGATCAATCCCCAGAAGTAGAATTACTGTGTCAAATGCTTTGTATATTTTTGGGCTTGTTGATGTTGTCAAATTACCTTCCAACAAAGTTTTTTTATTTGTCTGTTTTGGTACTGGGAAAGCTTTATCACTCAGCCATGTCTCCAGCCATTTTTATTTTTTATTTTGAGACAGATTCTTGCTGAGTTGCTTAGGGCCTTGCTAAGTTGCTGAGGCTGGCTTTGAACTTGCGATCCTCCTATGGCAGCCTACCAGGTCACTGGGATTATAGGCATGCACCACCACACCCTGCTCCAACAAAGTTGTATCCACTTATATGCCCCCTCAGAACTGTAAGAGAGATCCCATTTCTCCAAATGTTATCACTCCAAATATGGCCAAGAGTTTTTACATGTACCATTTTAACTTGTGAATATACAAAAGTATAAAATACAATAGAAATATGTTACAAAAACATTTTTATTTTTATTTATTTTTGTGATTTTAAATGATTTGGGCTTTTAATATGTTTAGTAATCATCTATATTTGTTTATGAACTGCTCATTCAGGTCTTTTGTTCATTTTTAATAGATTTCTATCTTTTTGTTGACTTATACAAATACATATTTACATGTTTAACATACATCTAACAATTTGATATTAACATGCAATAAATAAGATATATTTAAATTTTGTTTTGATATAGGTACATACTTGTTAAACCATCACCACAATCAATATAATGAGCATATTCACTCTCCCCAACAGTTACCTCAGACCCCTTCATAATTGCTCTCACCCCTGCTACTTCCACCCAGCCAACCACTGATCTACTTCCTATCAGTATAGAGTAGACTGCATTTTCTAGAATGTTATATAAAAGGAACCAGACTGTTGGGGATGTGACTTCTTTCAATCAGGATAATTATTTTGAGATTCATCTTTATTATAACATGTATCAATGGAATATTTCGTTTGCTGACTAAAGTTCCATTTTATAGAACTACTACAGTTTTTTTCATCATTCACCAGTTGAGGGACAGGATGGTCACTTCTAGCTTCTAGTTATTACAGATAAATCCGCTGTAAAAATTCACATGCTGATCTTCACTTGATTAAACACATCTCATTTCTCTTGATTAAACACATAGGAATAACATGACTGAATTATATGGCAGGTGTATGATTAACATTTTAATAAACAGCCATACTGTCTTACAATGTGGTTGCGTTACCTGGTATTGCCACCAGTGGTGTGTGAAATTCTAGATTGTCCACCTCTTCAGCAAAGCTTACTCTTGTTGGTATTTTCAGTCTTAGACTTTCTACTCCATGTATAGTGATTTGTCATGGTTTAAATTTATAATACTGCTGAACATCTTTTCATGTGTTTTTTATCACCTTAATTTCTTGAGTGAAATGTCTGTTTCATAATTTTTAAATTAGGTTGTTTATCTATTATCAAATTTTAAGAGTTCATTGTATACTTTGAATACCAGTCTTTTATCAGATACCTTATTTTCAGATATTTTGCCCCAGTCAATGGCTGTCTTTTTGTTCTCTTAACAGTGTCTTTCAAAGGTAGATTTTTATTTTGATGAAGTTCTGGTTATTATTTTTTTTCTGTTATTGATCATTCTTTTGTTGTGTTTAAGGAATCTTTGCCTAACCTAAGGTTTCAAAACTTTTCTTCCATGTTTTCTTCTACAAATTTTGTAGTTTTAGGTTTTGTAGTCAGGTCTATGATTTATTTTGAGTTATTTTTATATACAATGAAAAGTATATTTTGAAGTGTATTTTTAAGCATATGGATAGCCAGCTTCTGTACTACCAAAGTTCCCTTTGTAGAATATCAATTGTCTGTATTTCATTTATATATTTGTAACTTTACACCAAAACCACATTCTACTCGATATCCTAGGAATCATGAGGTTTTCCTATCTGACTGGTGGCAACAGGAACTGTATTCTATCCTGTCTGAGTAACAGGCGCTGGTGCCATGCCACCAATACAGCACCAACCTTTTCTCATGCTGTGTGACCTACCAATTAATTCTCTAGGGTAATTTTTTACTCTGCCTCAGGTAGTTTTTTTTTTTGTTTTTTGTTTTTTGGTACTGGAGATTGAACTCAAGGGTACTCAACCACTGACCCACATCCCCAGCCCTATTTTGTGTTTTATGTAGAGACAGGGTCTCACTGAGTTGCTTGGCACCTCGCCGTTGCTGAGGCTGGCTTTGAACTTGCAATTCTCCTGTCTCAGCCTCCCTAAGTGCTGGGATTACAGGCTTGAGCCACCGCGCCTGGCTCTGCCTCAGGTAGTTTTAACATGCATACGCTGATCTGAATTCAGCTGAATATTCAAGGGAATCCTATGTGGATTTTTATAAAACCAATTGTTTTTGTAAACAAATTGTTTTAATAACACAATCACACCCATCCATTCACCTATATCTTGTCTATGGTTACTTGTACACCAAGGACAGAGTTAAGTACGTGCCACACAGATAATATGGCCACAAGCTTAATACATTTTCTGTCTGGCCATACCCTGAAAAAATGTTTGCCAACTCATGATCTAATCCCTCCACCTTATTTTTAGAAAGGATGCTGAGGTTTACAGTAGTGATCACACATCCTGTTTCCAAGGGTCATATTCTTTCCACTGTATCACTGTGTCTTATCACTGAGTTAGGCATTTTCCATGAGGTCAAAGACCTGGAAAGACAAAAAAAAAAAAAAAAACCCTGCAGGAGTAGATATTGTCCTCAGGAAGGTCAGGAAAGAAAGCTTATATGCTAAAGGCTCTAAATTTTATTAGAATTAGATGGCCTCAAGTGGCTCAAGCAACAAAATACGTAATTATATGTGGCTTAGGAAAAGCAATTCAGCCAGGTGTGGTGGCACACACCTGTAACCTTAGTGGTTCAGGAAGATGGGGCAGGAGGATTGTGAGTTCAAAGCCAGCCTCAGCAATTTAGCAAGGTACTAAGTAACTCAGTAGGTACGGTAAACCTGTCTCTAAATAAAATACAAAAAAAGGGCTGGGCTAGAGATATAGCTCAGTGGTTAAGTGCCCCTGGATTTAATCCCCAGTACCACAGAGAGATTGAGAGAGAGAGATATTAGATCTTGAACCGAAGTAAGAGTCTCCTATAGAATTTCCACATAGGGTTTGGCCACCCCCTACCCCCACCCTTTCATGACACACTCTCCTTTGTGAGTGTTTTAGTTGTTTTTTCATTGTTGTGACCAAAAGACCTGGCAAGAACAATTTTGGAGAAGGAAAAATTTATTTGGCAGTCACCATTTCAGAGGTCTCAGTCCATAGGTAGGTGACTTCATTGTTCTAGGCCTGAGTGAGGCAGAACACCATGGCAGAAGGGCATGTTGAAGGAAACCAGCCCGAGACATGGCAGTCAGGAATCAGAGCTGCTCACTTGGGAAATAATATATACCCCAAAGGCATGCTCTATGACCCATCTCCTCCAGCCACACCCTACCAGCCTAGAATTACCACCCAGCTAATCCCTATCTGTGGATTAATCCACTGGTTATAGCTCTCATAACCCAAACATTTCACCCCTGAATGTTCTTGCATTGTCTCACACATGAGCTTTTGGGGAACACCTCATATCTAAATCATAGCAGTGAGTGATCAAGTTCCAACTCCCCCATGCAAGCACACCTCATAACATTGCTTCTTGGAGATACGTCACCCAGCCCCAGAGTCAAATGGCACCAACCTTTTTTTATGCTGTGTGCTTTACCAAGAGCAGGGCAAGTCAAGTAGTCATTCAAACCTGAATTTGTGGAGTAAAACATTTCCATGAGCCGGGCGTGGTGACTCAAGCCTATAATCCCAGCACTTAGGGAGGCTGAGACAGGAGAATCGCGAGTTCAAAGCCAGCCTCAGCAATGGCGAGGCGCTAAAGCAACTCAGTGAGACCCTGTCTCTACATAAAACACAAAAAAATAGGGCTGGGGATGTGGCTCAGTGGTCGAGTGCCCCTGAGTTCAATCCCTGGTACCAAAAAAAAAATTTCCATGAAAAAAGCTGTTGTACCTGGCACAGGGCATAGACACACAAATACAGCCTCCAGGCTGCACTGTGGGTTCCCCAGGGCAGCCGGCCATCAGACGCAGGGCCTCACTTCAGGATAGCCACTCCACTTCTCAAACCCTTTCCAAGCTTGTGAGACCAGGCAGCGAGTCCAAGGCCCACACTGTGCTCAGGCAGTGCTGTTTCTGTTCTGACCAGCAGAGATAGGCCCTTGCACAGTTTCTTCTCTGTTCATTTCTCTGCTAAGAACTATAGAACCTATCTGTCTCTGCTAAGAGCAAAATTCTCTTGTAAATCCAAAATCTCATGCTAAGATTAAAATTATTTACTTCTCCAACACCAAAGTTAGAGCTAGGAAATTCCTACAGATAACGTCACACTGGTGAAGGAACTGTGGCTGGACTATACACAACTCAGGTCTGGAGTCTAAAGGTGGAGCTAACAGTGTTCACACATAGACCCCCAGAGTATATTAGAAAACAGTTCAACAAATATTCATATTCTGTGTTGGAATTCCTAATAAAGGAACTGACAAGGCAATATCTCAAAGATAGGTCCATTTATGTGTCCAGCAAATATATATCGAGTACCTACCATGTGCCAGTCACTGTACTAAGGTCAGAGATACACAGTTAATAAGATACACAAACCCATCCCTCATTCATTCAAGAAAAGTGTATGGAGCATTTATTTACTGTGCACCAGGCACCATTCTTGATACTGAAGATACAATAAAGGACAAAATTGATGAATGAACTTTTCCTTGCATAGCTGAACTACAGTAGAGGTACATTGTCTGGTGAGATGATAGAAAAGGGAAGAACTTTCTAGCTAGGTGCTCTGAGGGCATGTGACAGCACAGAGCCCATTGAGCTTTGGTCAAGCTTTTTCTGAGTAACAAATGTTTGAGCAAGATTGGAAAATGAATAGAAGTAAACCAGTTGAAAGAAATTAGAGGGCTGGAGTTGTAGCTCAGTGGTAGAGCGCTTACCTAGCATATGTGAGGCACTGGATTCAATCCTAACACCACATAAAAACAAAGGCACTGAGTCCATATACAAACTAAAGAACTTTTTAAAAAATATTAAAAAAGAAAAATTAGAAGCACTCCAGGCAGAGGAAGCAGCAGAGGTTCTGTAGCAGGAAAACGTATACATGGGAGGACTATTACAGTGAGAACTGAGGGACCTGGGAGCACATTGCTGGCTCTCTGCACATTGTAGGAATTGCATTTTGTTCAAAGTGCACTGGGAAGTCTTTGAATGTTAGAAAGAAGGCAGAAGAAAGATATTGTCTGATTTGTGTTTTTAAAAGCTTATTCTGGCTGGCTTCTAGGGGAAGAGACTAGATGGAGCACACTGTTTGGGAAGTTGTCACAGTATTTCAGGTCAGAGATAACCATGGCTTAGAGGAGAATGGGGGAGAAAATGGAAAGAAATGGATGGATTCAGGGATACATCAGAAGTAACATCAACAGGACTTGGTACACAGTTCATGTGAGAGAGAAAACATTAACCACAGAACCAACAGATTCTCGAAAACATCCACATTTTTTAGGCTTTTCTCATGGACCACCTATGTGGCAGTGACGTATCACACACTACTCAAGCCGAGTGTCAACGGGAATGGAGAATTGTTCAGGTTGTGCACCTGCAGGAAGGGTAGTTATGAGGCAATGAACCATCCATCCACAGCTTCTGCTGTTAAATTCCAGCACACTCCTTGACAAACCCTTGCTCAGCCTTTCCTGGATGCTAGGCTTTGAGACCCTCCCCAGTCTTTGAGATGCTCAGAAATAGCAGGAGAGCCAAAAAAGTCAATGAGTGTGAGAAAAGCTCCAGAGAGTTATGGAAGAGGAAGGGTAGCTTCCTTTGGTGGAGGGAGAAGTAGAGAGAGTTTAACAGAGGAGCTGCTCAAGCTCGATCTCAAAGGACGAGTCAAAGCATTCCAAGCACTGACACAGCACACACGTCCTTATGGAGGTCCCGGTGGCATTGTTCTGTGCACCATTGAAGGCAGCAGAGAATAAAGCAGTCAAAAACTCCCTCTCTTAGAACTTAATCATAATAGAAGAAACAGAAAATAAAGAGGAAAATAGGATCCCACGTTAGAAGGTAGTAAATGCTATGAAAAACAATAAAGAAGAGGGATGCATGACGTCTGTGGAAGGAGGTTGTAAACTAAAATTAGGTGGTCAGGAGAGGACTCTCTGAGACATAATCCTTGATCAGAGATGCAAAGTGAGCTATTGAGTGCCCACTTTGATGTGTCTGCAGGAAGAGAAGCAAAGAGCATCCTAGCTACTGGCAGGACAGGCCTAGTGTGTTCCAGGAACCACAAAGAGGCTAGTGTGGTTGTAGTGGAGTCTCAGAGGACAAGGGGACGTTGGGGGGAGGAGACTACAAAGGTAACAAGGCAGAGGGCAAATTGTGTAAGGTCTTATAAACAGTCACATTAAAACAACAGTGAGAGAGAAATCTATAAATGCCCAAATATATAAACAGACTCAATATTGCATTGAGCATCATGAGCTTTTCCAGGATTAGCCAAAGGCAGGCAGAAGTGATTTCTTTTATTGGAAACCATGTGGCCAACCAAATGCTATATAGCTGACTCTAGTAAAACAGAGGCTTATCAGGCTGGCTCTGGTACAAGCCAATATTGCTGATTTAATTTGACTCACATGTGTTGGGCACCTGCTATGTCTACCTGGCCCTGAGCTTCTGCAGGCACATGTCTGGCCATTTCCTTCATCTAGCAACAGGATCCTGATTGGATAATAGAGCCACCTGGGAAGTTTAAAAAAAAAAAAAATCCAGTTGAGACCAATTAAGTCAAAATCCCTGGGGATGGAGCTAAACTTGGGCACTTCTAGAAATTGATTCTCAAGGTTTGAGTGGGCTTTAAAAGTCACTTCCCCAACTCCTACTAACCATGTGGAATGGAAAAGTGATATGCTTTATCATTTAAAATATTTTGGCTTAGCTTTCAGACTGTTTGCTATTCAGACCTGCCCTCTACATCCATCCATCATCCCGTTCCTGTCTCAACATGCCAAAGTTCTCCCTAGTCTTTGCCATGGCCTTGAGCTGCCTTTGACTTCCATGCCAGGAATAGTGTCCTCTCCCCATCCTTCCTAACTAAATCCTATAGGTCTTCAAGGCATCCATAAAGCCTTCTTAGAGTCGCCCATCCTGAAGTGATCACTTTCTACAGACCTCCTGAAGCACATGCCCTAGACCAGTTTGGGTCAAACTTTTTCTCTAAAGGACCAGATAGGGAATATTTTAGGCATTTTGTGAACTAGGCCTCTGTTGCAGCTACTCAACTCTGCCAATTATAGAGTGAAAGCATGCCTAGATAGTAAGTAAATACATGTGGTTGTGTTCTAATGAAACTTCATTGGAAGAAACAGGGTCCTTGGGCCATACTTTGTCAAACCCTGCTCTAGGTCAGGGTGACACTTAGCTTAGCCCTCCTTGAGTTATTGGAGATATTCTTATCTGTGTCATATCTCCCAGCTAGAATCTAAGTCCTGGGAAAAAAGAGGCTACATAAATATTCTCAAGTTTTTTAAAAGAGGAGATGATAGCAAGACCTTGACTTAGAAGTCCTTTTGGGTTATTTCCATCTCTCGTTTCTATTGTAATTACAACTTTATTATCTCTCCCATACACCTCCACCCTCACCCTACAAAAGCACACTTCCCGATCCTCCCAGTATGGACCGGATCAGGCACTTCCTGAATCCAGTTAGGAAGAAATGCCCACAGTGACAGTTAGTGAGTCTCCAAGCTGTATTTTTTGGGGAAGCCAATTTTCATCATGATTCTTCGGAAGACTAAGATCATCGCCACTTCCTCTCCAAAGATAGCTGTGGGAACAGTGAGTCCTGATGGTCAAAGGTTAGGTAAAAATTAATCCACAATGGGGACCCAACCCAGAGGTGGCAAGGAAAGTGATGCATAGGAAGGGCAAGGCAACCGCGAGGGGAGGACCAGCATCCTTGATGAGGATAGGGAAAGGAAGAAGGTATTTATTCTGACCCTTTTCAAAGGGACATGAGTTGGCATCTGTTTCCTCATTTATACTAGGAGGCTGAGGTTTTATGTCACAAGGAAAGTGCTTTTGATTTCCTAAAGCTTTGCCCACAAAGAGAATATGCTTTGCTATTAAGAAAAAGGTCAGCATTTTGTGGTTGTTCGTGGCACATGTTTCTGTGCTTTTGTCTTAAAAAAAAAAAAAGTAAAATCCAAAGTGGAGAATAGAGACCCCATAGGGACTGCAGGAAGCCTATAGCACATACAGTGTAAAACTAAATCAGTATTTCGGAGGGCATTTATGAGGAAGCCACAGGAAGAAGTACAGCAGTTCTTTGGACTGGAGTGCACATCCATAAATATAAAAAGACACCAGAGCATAAGTGACACTTAAAATAGTTGGACAGAGAAAGTGAGGCAGTAAATCTCCCTGCCTAGCCACTGTTCCAAGCCATAGCAAGCTTCCAGGCATGGGCTTATTTTAAGACACCAGATAGTCAGAAAATTGGGACCTTGAGAAAACTCACTCACACTTGCCCCTGCCCTTTCCTGGCACCAGGACACAATTCCCAGGCTCATGTGCCCTCCCTACCACCACTAACAGAAATGACGTGAATGAGTTTCATGTCCCTGAAATAGACAGGTATTGAAAGTCCATCAGTGGGAAAATGAGGAACTCTACACTTTCCCTAATAAATCCTTCCTCAATCCTGAAATGGCTCTTGGAAATTTCTGCTCTTGTTCTGTGCCCCCTTGTGTTTGTGTGGTGCTAGAGTGGCAGTTTTACAGTGATCCCAGAGCCCAGAGACAGATGGTAGAAGAGAAGGCAGGATTATGGCCCAAGGCCTTGCTGTGATCAGCAAAAGGAATGCAGACCCTCTTGCCTCTGTTCCCAGGCAACTTTGTAGAGAACAGGGTGCCTCAAGTAGAACACCATCTACAAATCCTCAGTGTCTGGTTCCTCATTTATAACTAACCTCCTTCTCACAGAATTTCTTATGGTGAGGGTTCAATGAGAGGCCATATGCAGGGTGACTAATTTGTGCTTAATACTAAGTGGATGCTTGTGATAGCATTTCATTGCTGCAACCAAAATACCTGACATGAGCAACTTAAAGGAGGAGGAAGGATTTCTGTTGGTTCACAGGCTCAGATATTTCAGTCCATGGTCAGCTGACTCCATTGCTTTGGGCCTGAGGCAAAGCAGAACGTCATGGTGAAAGACAAGGCAGAGGAAAGCTGTTCACTTTATGGCAGCCAGGAAGCAGAGAATGAGAACATGAGAGGAAGGGGTTGGGGACAAGATATACCCCTTGGAAGCACATCCCCAGTTACCTACTTCCCCCACTAGACACCACGGCCTACAGTTTCTGCCACCTACCACTACTGTCATCAAACCCATTGGTGAATTAATTCACTGTGGTCAGGGCTCTCATGATCCAGTCACTTCCCAAGAGCTCCACCTCTGAACATTCTTGCATTGGAAACCAAGCCTTCAACATAGCCTTTGGAGGACATTCCAAATCCAAACCGTAACAATGCTAATATATGTTAATTTTTGCCTGTATCTCTTACTTTCTGGTTGAGAATCTAGGAAGTCCATGCTCCTCTTCACTGTGATCTACCACAAGTTCTTCTGCAGATCATCGATAGGATCAGACCCTGATTGCCACTAAAATGTAAATTACTAATTAAGAAGGCATTTAGGACTACAGTTACGCAGCCACTCCAATGTTTATAGCAGCTCAAATCACAATAGCTAAACTGTGGAACCAACCTAGATGCCCTTCAATAGATGAACAGATAAAGAAACTGTGGTATATATACACAATGGAATATTACTCAGCATTAAAAGAGAATAAAATTATGGCATTTGCAGGTAAATGGATGGAGTTGTAGAATATCATGCTAAGCAAAGTAAGCCAATCCCAAAAAATCAAATCAATCCAAAAAACCAAAGGCTGAATGTCCTCTCTGATTAGTAGATGCTGATCCATAATGGGGGAAGGGGCATGGGAAGAATGGAGGAACTTTGGTCAAAGCGGGGGGACATGGGGGAAGGAAAGATGATGGAATGAGATGGACATCAATGCCCTAGGTCCATGTATGACTGCACATATGGTATGACTCTACATCATGTACAACCAGAGAAATGAAAAGTTGTGCTCCATTTGTGTACAATGAATCAAAATGCATTCTGCTGTCATGTACACCTGATTAAAACAAATTTAACAAAAAAAAGAAGGCATTTAGGAAACCAGTGCCTGATAGAAGTGTTCATTCTATGACAGGTTCTGGTAAGAACAAAAATGTACTCAAGTGTGCCCCAGACATGAAGGAATTTCTTAGAGGGAAAAGATCATCAGAGAAGGAATGGTAAGAAAGCAACGTAAGTAGATGAGGAAGGGAGAGTTCTGAAGAGCTACTTTAAAGCAGCCAGGAAGCAGAGAATGAGAACACACGAGAAAGGGGTTAGGGACAAGATATACCCTTTGGAGGCACACCTCCAGTTACCTACTTCCTCCCCATTGCCTACAGATTCTGCCACCTACCACTGCCATAGCTATTTTAATAAAAGACCAAAGCTCAGTTCTCTCCTCTCTTCCCATATATCCATCTAACCCCCATGCTGTCTATTGGGGTCCATCCTAGGGTTTTCATCGCCCAGTGATCAGGAGCAGGCTCTGGAGCCAGCATGCCTGGCTCTGCCACTTCCTAACAATTGCATAACCTTGGGTAAGTTGTGCAAGTTCTCTCCACCTTCAACTACAAAACGGAAGTAATGACTGCATAAATATCCAGGGTTTTTGAAAGTAATAAATGTGATAATATATTAAAGCTATTAGAATGGTACCTTTGCACACAACACGTGTCAATTAATGTTGAGTCATTGTTATTCTGGCAATGCATGCTCTTGCCCTAGCCCTTCTCTTCTTGAAGTAGAAGAAACTTATACTTGGGGGGCCAGGTCCTGAAATCAAGGATAAAAAAGATGGGTAGATTCAGGTCTCAGACAGCCTGCCTTTCCATTAACTTATCCATTTTATGCTGTCCTTTTCTTTCAATTGTTTGTTATTTAACTTATTTTTTAGATGAGTTCCCTTTGACAGTATCAAACTACCTTGCATAAATTAAGCAAGAAAAGTGTTTTGTTTTGTTTTGTTTTGCCCTCTACTAAATGAAAAGGATGAAATGAGCATGAACTTTGGTATAGTTCTATGGTCAAACTCATGACCTTTATGAGTCTTCCTTTCCCATTGGTAAAATGGGATGGTATCCTGCCTCTCAGGACTGATTTGAGAATCAAGTAAGATTAAGCATACAGAACATTTTATAAACTCTAAAGCATTCTCTAAAACTCAGTGGCTGCCTTATTGCTAGAGCTAGAGGAAAGACTGACCATTTTTATTTCTAGGTCCCCAAGAAGAAGGCAAAACTGTCAGGGAAATTCTGGACCACTTAGGAATCCATCCCTTCTAGCTAAGAGCAGTTTCCCTACATGTTCTTTGCTACTCACTGGAACACAGCTTGTGCTATTTTTTTAAGGGTCCTTGGCACAGAGGCATGCTGACTGTCCTGGAGAGTGTAGCTCATAAAATTCAGGGACCTCGAAGCATCTGAGTAGACTTTATGGGGAAATGGGACCTATTCAGCACTAGGAAGAACATGTGGGATTTAGACAGGCCAAGAAAGGGACCTAGTTGGGAATTACACATCCCTCCTTGAGAGAATGGGAAGAATATAGAGAAAGGCACAAGTTCCTGTTCTAAGTCCAACACTTGCTCTATAGATTCCAAATGCCTGGATTTACTTTTTTTGTGTGTACAAATAGTGGACTTTATTGGAATCAAAACTTAGCAAAGCCAGCCTCAGCAACGGCGAGGCACTAAGCAACTCAGTGAGACCCTGTCTCTACATAAAACACAAAAAAATAGGGCTGGGGGTGTGGCTCAGTGATCGAGTACCCCTGAGTTCAA
>PVHX01001953.1:66673-106376 GCA_004024805.1 Geosciurus inauris | reverse complement strand
TTTGGGAATGTTGAGTTTGCCTAATTGAATTTCATCTCCTGCCATAATTACCTGTAGTTTCTTCTACCTTTTATGAAACAGAAGCAGCACTACACAGCTTCTACTTTAGTACACCTTTTTGTCTTCTGAACAACAGTTTTGAAATCATGCCCACCACACACACAGCTTAACCTCCTCTCCTAGTTGTCCATGGATGTTGTTATTGAAATTCTAACCTGAGGATCCAGAAGCTTCCTTAGACCATAAGGTCCCCAAAGTTAAATAGCAGCCCAAATATTTAATTGTGATTTGCCCTTGAAAGTAAAAAATAAAAAAACAGGAAGGTGTGGTTTTCTTTGGGGCATCATTAAATACGCTCTTTTTTCTCCCCCTAAAAATGCCTTCCTGATGTATAGGAGGGAGACTGGCAACACTGTCTTACCTGTAAGAAGAGGAACCAGGCAGTTGAGGGAAAGTGGTATGAGAAAGAATTTTCACATTCCCTTTTGGTATCTTTAAAATTTTGAACTGAGTGTATGTATTAACCACCCAAGGATAAATTAATAAAATTGAGATCAACTACACAAATATCTAGATCAACTTCACAAATATCTCTTGCACATCTACCATGTGCCAAGAACTCTACAGTATCTTGACCCTCAGCATTTACATATGGAGTCTCCAGCTGCACAGAGCCTTAGAAGCAGAGCTAGGGGCCGGGCTAACACCCACCCTGTTTTGGCAGAAAGAAGACCAGAGAGAATGAGCCAGAATCACATTTTGACATCATTAAACCCCAGCAAGAAATACACTGCAATGGCTATGTTTTGTTTTCATGTTTTATTCTGGGAGAGACATTTTGCCAGCCCATCACCACATGAGGGTTGTGGGTAACATTTATGAAAATAGAAAAGGTCTTTCATTCTCTGAAAAGCTATACAGTTTTAAAGGAGTTTTTCTAATTCTCTGCTGTTCCCCACCCACTCTAGCCTATCAAAATACATCTTAAAAAGTAGATCAGGGGCTGGGATTGTAGCTCAGCGGTAGAGCGCTTGCCTCGCATGCGTGAGGCCCTGGGTTCGATCCTCGGCACCACATGCAAATAAATAAATAAAATAAAGATATTGCGTCCATCTACAACTAAAAAAATATTTTAAAAAAAAAAAAAAAAAACTTTCATTCTTTAAAAAAAAAAAAAGTAGATCAGGCCAGAGGTAAGTTAGGCCCAAGGAAAAGAATGATGATAATTATAATTGTTCTGTTCTCTTATATGTGAAATATGACCGGTAATTGTCTATATCTGCTTCAGAATTCAAACTCTTTCATTCCTTGCCTTTAATACCTTATCTCTGAAAAGTATGTAGAAAGACAAGTTTAACTCTACAAGCATCATTCTATCAAGAATCTTTTATGTGAAAATCCATTATGATTATGGAATTCTTCATTTCTCTGTTGGCACTGCTGCTCAGAAATAATGAGCTCCCTGTACATTTTGTTGCCAAGGAGATAAGACCAAAAATCCATTCATGGCCCTCCTGGAACTGGCAAGGACCACTGTGCATAATGTGTGCCTCTTTGAAGTGGTATCAAGAGAGATAAACCAGTTCAAGCTCGTGTGTCTGTTGTCCTGCCAGCTTCCTGAGCCCACAGAATTTAGGCCCAGAAGAAAATGACCATGGCATTCCTAAATGCACAGTGAAGACACTATGTCCCCATAATTCCTTTTCTTGTAATCCTATTGTTCTCCACCTTAATGAACTTTCCTTGCCTCTCGAATCCTTGCTTAATGCCATGGTTCAGAGACTGGCTTACCAGTTCTCAGAGAAATTCAGAGCACCTGAAATTTTGATGAGGGGTCTCTGCTAAGCACACTGACATCATTCCTAAAATGATACAACTGCAAACAAAAAAGGCATCGTAAAAAGTTAAATTGTGAAAAAGTGAAGTAAAACAAAGTTTTTGTTAAGTGAACTTTGCAGAACTTTTTTTTTCAAGGATCTGATATGTTTTACATAAATTTGATTATAAAAAAATTTTTTGATCTCTTAAAATATACTTTTCCCTCTATTTTCATGGATTCCATATCCAAGGATTTAGCCAACTGTGGATTAAAAATATCTGGGGAAAAAAATTCTATCTGTACTAAACTTGTACAGGCTTTTTTTCCTCGCCATTATTCCCTAAACCATACAGTATAACAACTATTTAAAATAGCATTGACATTGTATTAAGTATTATAAGGAATCTAGAGAGGATTTAAAGTATACAGGATGATGTACATAAGTTATGTGCGGTTACCCTGTCATTGTTAGGGACTAAGCATCTACAGCTTTCTGTATTCAGGGAGGTCCTGAATTGAGTTCCTCATGGATACCAATGGACAACTGTTGGAGTAGTGCTTATTCAGACAATTACATTTGGCCAATTAAACTTCATTTTGAAGAGCTTTTAATTTTGTGATTAAAAGAGTAATCAAATAACAAACTAGTTGCCAAATCTTAAAAAATGATTTTTTTAATTAGAGAAGAAATCATTAGCCTTCAAATAAAATGAAGTTGTTGTGTTTCAGACTTTAAGTAGCCTGTAGTATTTAGTGGGTAAAGACGACCTTTATTTTCAGAGCAGGAACCGAGTGGAGAAAAGACAGGAAGCTGTTCAGAAGTCATGGGGCATGTGTGAGATGAAACTGAATAACAATCCCATTTTCTGAGCCCTCGGCAACTTTGTCTCTTTGGACACTCACATTTATCAGTTGCCCAGTCCTCCAGATCTCCAGGTCTTCTTGGTGGATACAGCAGACTTTCCTCTCTCCTTTACTATGTTGTTTTATTTCTTGATTTGATAATGAATTATTTTCTTTAATGTATTCTTATCTTGAAGTAATCTCAACTTGACACAAAAAGTTGGAAGTATGCTATAAAGAACATTTGACACTAAAGTGCTGTCATAACACCCCATCCCCCCAAGTCTGATCCTTTAAGGGTTGTCAGTTGTCCTAGTAACATCCTTATAGTAAAATTCAATCATACATTGCGTTTAGTTGTCTCTTAAGCCCTCCTCATTCTGAAATAGCTCTTTGGACTTCCCTTAACTTTTATGACCTTAGCATTTTTGCAGATTATAGACCTGTTATTTTTAAAAATATGTCCCTCAATTTGGATGCATCTGATCTCTCCTCATGATTAGATTCAAGTAGTTCATCTTTCACAGGAACATCACAAAGGTGTTGTTGGGCAATTCTCATTGCACCCAATCACACAATTATGATTTCTGTTGTACCATTACTGCTGATGTAAATTCCCACCATTTGATTAAAACACTAGGCTTTCCCACTGTAAAGTTACTCTTTTTTTCTTGTAATGAGTAAGTATTTTATGGGGAGGTGCTTTGAGAGAGAGTAATATTCAGTTCCTTATTAAACTTTAAATTTATTTGATTATATACACATGGACTCCTGATTTCAGTGTTCTTGCTATCTTCTTTTATTTTGATATAAAAACTTTTTTTTCCATAATAGTGGCTCAGGAGCCTGAGACAGGAGGATTGCAAAGTTCAAAGCCAGCCTTGGAAACTTAGAGAGATCCTAAGCAACTTAGTGAGACCCTGTCTCAAAACAAAAAATAAAAAGGTCTAGGGATGTGGCTCAGTGGTTAAGTTTGGGTTCAATGCCCAGTTCCAAAAAGAAAAAAAAAATTCCCAGATGCAACCAATGATACTTTAAAATAACTCCCGAACCATGTCAAAACATTTCCATATCCTTCCTTGAGAACTTCATTACTTTCCAGGACAAGAAGATATTTTAGGCTCATCATAGAACTTTCCCTACTCTAGCTCTGAAGAATATATTTAGAAATATATTTATATCACAAAGAATATATTTAGATCTCAATGTCATGTCAGCTCATTGCTATTGGAATGTCACTGTCCTCAGGGCACAAAAGTAAAGATTTATATATATCTGTAGGTATATGCATACACACACAAACACCAGTATAATCATTTATATATTTATCTGTATATTGAACCATGAGCCCTCCCTTGTACCTTTAATTTTTATCCTATAACATAGCTTTGATCTCTTCCCATATTTGGAACTCTCTGGCTCCCAACATTCTTAATATATTTACTTATTTTATTAAGCCCTCTCTACATAAACAATCTCCAATCACTGCTATTACCAACACTGTCTTAGTCCATTTTCTGTTGCTATAACAAAACATCTAAGACTTGTTAATTTATAATAAAAAGAAGTTTATTTTGGCTCATGGTTCTGGAGACTGAAAGTCCAAGAGCACAGCACTGCATCTGCTAGGCTTCTGGTGAGAGCCTCTTGCTGTTTCAACTCATGGTAAAAAGCCGAAGCACAAGCAGGTACATGTGGAAGAGAGGAAAGGCAGCCAAACTGCCATCCTATCCAGCCCATTCTCATAGGAAAGGCATTCATCTATTCATGAGATCTCTGTTCCAATGATCCAAACACCTCCTACTAGACCTGACCTCCTAATACTGCCTCATTGAGGAATTACGCTTCCAACACATGAACTTTGGGGGAATACGCTCAAACCATAGTAATTACTTTGTGTAGAAGTCCTCTTTCCTCTTCACAGGGTCAGTACCCCCCTCTGGCTCCCCTTTTTCCCTGTGAACATTGCCTTCTTCAGTCTTACCCAGTGAGCTTGGACTGAATTGTTTAAGAAAGGAAGGGAAATGGATGAGAAACTTCTGGTGCAGGACTTTCTAAACAGAAACCACATTGCTTTCAATCTTTGAAACTGGAGGGTGAAATAGGTAGAGAGCAAGAGGAGTGGGTACAGGGCAACACCCAGCCTTCGGGCTCCTCCCTGTTTCTGGAAGGAGATGTGAGGCACTCTCTGATTATTGTGGCTAAGCCAGGCCCTTGGTCATCAGGTCTTACCTGGTGCCCACTGGGAAATACTCTCATGTTTTAGGTGTATGACTTTGAATAAGAGAGAGTTATTACTAGCACCCTTTCTACTCCTGCTGTCTAGCTTCAGAGTTCTTAACCTGGATTCTATGAGCTTTGGGGACTGTATAGGCACCTTGTACATGTGCAGATATGCTTTTATCTGATAAAAGAATCTAGAACTTTCTTCAGCTTCTCAAAGAGATCTGTGACCCGGCAATATTAACTACTTGCTGTGTACAAAAGGTTGAAAACAGATTCAATCTCGCTATAATCAAAGAAAAGTAAATTCAAATGAGATATTATTTGCTTTGTAGGAAATTGGTAAAGATGATAAGCATTTATGAAATCTGTATTGATTTCTAATTGCTGCCATAACAAATTACCACCAACTTGGTGGCTTAAAGCAATACAGATGTATTATTTTTCTATTCTGGAGGTCAGAAGTCCAAAACAGGTCTTACTGGACTAATGTCACATTGGACAAGCTGTGCTCCCTCTACAGGCTCTAGGGGAAATGTATTCCATTGCATTTGCCAAGAAAATGCAAGAAAGCCCTCTCTACTCCATGGCTGTGGCTCTTCCTCCACTCAAGGATGAGAGCAGAGCACCTCCACATCTCTCTCCAATTCTATCATCTATTTTCCCTATTATAAGGAACCTTTCAGTTATATGGAGCCAACACTAATAATCTAGAATAATCCTCCATCTCAGGATCCTGTCTTCATCACAATGCAGTCTCCCCTTTGCCATGTAAAGTAGCATATTCACAGGTTTCAGGGATTAGGATATAAATTTCTATGGGGGAGGGGAGCAGCCTTCTGCCTACCAACAAAAGTATCCAAGAATTTAATAATATATGCTATCGTGCATTGTTGCCCAAGACACAAATGAGTATAACACGTCCAAAACGCAATTTGGCAATACATGCTAATATTTTTACATGATACTTATTGACCCAGAAATGCCAATTCAGTAATATAACCCAAGGAGCTGCTTGGACACAGGGACATATGTGCTAAGAAATTCACCACAATAGAGTCTATATTAATGAAAAATCAGAAATAACGTAATTATCTATAGAGAGGTGATTAAAAGATTCTGATACATTCACATACAGAATATTAAGCAACAATTTGAAAGACTGGTATAGATCTATGTCTATTGATGAGAAGATTGCCTAAGATTTACTAATATATCTAGTGACTTATGTGCATTTGTTTGATTGGAAGGAACAACCCAGCAGTTATCTCTGTGTATGTAGGACCTGGGGGGAGGTTAATTTTTTATATTTCTATAAACTTTTAATCTATAAGAAACATGCATTGATATTTTTAAAGCAGTAAATTGAGTCTTTCAACTAGGAAAGGAAGTATTGAACTTCCTTATCTTGTGAAAATGACTGTTCTCTTTGGAGGTTAAAATATATCTTGCCCAGGTATTTAGTGGTTTTACTGTGCCATTTTTTCTCTGTAGACAGGAATCCTAATGATCTCATACACTAGACTATAAGTTGACCCTGGGCCCTAGACTACTACCTCTTTATAAATAAAGTTTTATTTGGGCTCCAGCTCACCAGTGCCATTCATGTATTGTCTATGGCTGCTTTCTGGTTACTATGGCAGAGGTTAGTAGTTGTGACAAAGACCATATGGTCCATGAAGACTGAAATATTTACTTTCTAGCCCTTCACTCAAAAAAGTTCACCAATTCCTACTTTGTTTTTACCCACAGTGGCAAAAATCTTTCTAGTGCTGGGTTTTTAATAAATTTTTAACAGATATTAATATGTGAGCGCCTCATAAACATGTTTCATTTAACCCCTACTCCCCACACATCATAATTCAAAAATGCATTTTGAGAGGGGAAAAATCTCATTACTATAGGAAAAAAGTTGTTTCTTCCTCTCATTTTCTAGTATTTCCCAGCTTTAGTCTTTAGATAAAGAACTAAGGACAAAACTCTAATAAAATGTTAGTTCCACATATTAAAGTGGGGTATAGGTACCCAATAAGGTTACTGAAAAATAACCATAACAGCTCCCCCAAGTGAGCATCCTTCCTCCGCCCAAGCCTGAACTTCTGGGCTTCCATTTCTCTGCTGTATTCGAAATGCCTTTGAGAAGCTCATTGGGAACATGAGTTCTCACTTTCATCTGTTACATAGAGGTCAGGTGCATGTCCATCTTTCAAAATGTATCTTCCATTCTAGACTCTCAACCTTTCTGACACAGTGCTATGGGGAATGGGGAGTCCATAAAGAACAAACTCGGGGGGCTGGGGCTGGGGCTCAGTGGTAGAGCGCTTGCCTAGCATGTGTGAGGCACTGGGTTCGATTCTCAGCACCACATATAAATAAATAAAGATCGATTGACAACTAAAAAATATTTTAAAAAAAGAACAAACTCAGCTGAACAGCCTATGCTTTCCCTCATGTAGGCCTAGAATGCCCCAAATCCCAGGTTGCCTGGGGAGGCTGTCTTAGTTTTAGGATCTCTAAATCCAAGCACTTTTTTCAAAGATCACGGTTGGTCCAGGGATTTGAACCATGTTACATCTCCTTTAAACCTTCAAGGAACCCCTACTAAATGCTCCAAGGGAATCTCTGTATATATAGTTCCAGGCACATCTGAGAACTACACCCAAAGGGAATTAGGAGCCAAAAACAAATCAACACTAGAAACATAGACAGCAGGACAAAGATCAGGCATTTGGACAGCTACTGTCTGCTCTTTAGATGCATGTCCCATTGTAACCATGTTCTCCCGGTCCAGGCTGTGGACGTCTGACCTCGTCCTCAGAGGACATCTCTATTTATGGGTCCTTAGAAAACCACACACTCTATGGGCTTGGCTGCAAAAAGCCAGACATCACCCGCCAGATGTATTATTGTCCCAGTAAAGTCAGCCAGCAGCATCCTTACACACGCCCCACAGACCACCTCTGCCCGCGCTCTTCATGAGCCTCAACGTGGCTCTCAGCCCTACTCCAGTTAGCCTGCAAAGCTCTCTTTCTTATTCACCTCACTCTCAGTGTTTATTATTTTCTTCACTTTGTTGAGAAGTTCCTGGAGCCTCAAGACCCAGGAGACTTATGTGGGAATAATAAATTCAGGAAAGGTCTTCATGTTGCCCCAGCAGCTCCACCCCTACAGCTTGCTCTGGAATTCCTCGTCAGCAGTTGCTCCTTCCTGTGACTTGCCGCTGAACCCTGGGCTGTGCCCCAGTGAGGCCTCTCAGGATACCTGCTATGAATATTAGCCATTCTTCATCTCTGCTGCTATTCTGTGGCTTTGGTTCAACAGAAGAGAACTGAAATGGGGTGTATACAGGGCTGGGAGTGAAGTCTCTTTCTTTGTGCATGTGGGTTTTCATTTCTTTTGCAAAGGCTCTCACCCATGAATAGAACCAAACTTAGCCTGAGTTCATGAAGGCATGTTGGCTCTGAGCTGCTGCTGGCTTGTTTTTTTTCCCAGCCTAATCTGGATGTTTTCTAGCTTGTCTCCCCATTAGCAAGAGAGAGGTGTGAGGACAGATATGTTGCTGTAGGGAAGAATATGCACAGAGTCCAGGGCTTTTACCCTGAAACTGTTGTTTCCTTCTCAAAGGCATACCACCTTGAATATTACAGAGCACCTACTGGAAGTCTTGAAGTAATCATTCATTTCAGACCAAATACAAAGCATCAATCTCATTCCTTACTGAATCTAGACTTGGTAAGGATGTGGATGTGACATAAATATGCACAGAGAGGAGAGATCTGACTTGGGGCCCTTCTCAGCAATATGGTATGGCACAAGTACAATCCATACTCTGGGGTTCATTAAAAGGCCATCTCATCAGAGAATTGAAACTCCTTCCTCAGTTCCAAGGAACCTGCAGCAAGGCCTCCCGGGGCCATCCCAGTCTTTCCTCCTACAGGACAGGTAACACCTGCCAGCAACCTGAGAGTAAAGTCAATCAGGGACTTATAAACTCAGAAAGTTGAAACTTTTTAAAAATGCTGATGTGTTTTTAAAAGGAGTTCTTTATGCCAAGATCCTACTGGCAAAGAAGGACACATGGGAACTCTGCATTATCCACTTGTGATAAGTTAAATCCCAAGCAACTTTTACTGTGAATTTTTAAAACTAGACCAGTTTCCTAGAGCCTGCCTCCCTTCTCCCCCTCTCAGGGTGGCCCTGGATAAGCATGTTGTTCAGTGCAACCAAACTCTTACCTTAGACAGTGCTATCATATTTTCACAGCCAAGACCACATGTGCATCTATCAGATGTGGGCATCTCACCTTCCTTACCTGCAAAATAACTAGGTCCTAGGGTATGGGTAAGGGTAGTCAACAAGCAGTCACTAAATCATTTTGGAGACGGTAGGGCCTTAATCAAGTCATAAATCTGGATGGAGCTACTTTTCATGCTGAGAAATATATCAAGTTCTTCTACCAGATGCCCAGGAACATGGGAGACATTACTATACCCCCTGCCAATGGAAACCCAAAGCTTGCCCTAGGGGTAAAAAGACATTTGGGGAATGGAAAATGGGCTTGTATAGTTCCATTTTTCCTGGAATGTTTTAAAGTTAGTTTTCTTTGGGCAAATGTACATGGGAATAGTCTTGGCCTGGTTATTTGACCAGCTTATTGGGAGGTCCCAGAAATCAGAGTAAAAATTAAAGTTCCTTGTCTTCTTCCACAGCCTTCTGGGGTCCAGCTGACAAATGGGGAGTAAGGAACTGAGTTTTTCCAACATAAATTAATCATTTCTCTTAGCCTGCTGCCTGGTGCCAGCTCCTGCTCATTCTAAGCAGCTTTAAAGACCATCTCTGTTGCCTCAGGGGACACCAAACCTGAAAGGACCAGGCACCAAAAAACACACTGAGGCAGCATCCATTCTTTCCACAGTCACCCCAAGGACTTAGAGCCCCATACACCCCCTTAGACCACTAGCACGACGGAGAACCCTTCATAAATTTTAAAGGACTGAGTGTTTTCCAGTTTTATAAAATTAAATTAAGGAAAGGACTCCCAGACTGACTACACCAAGAGCCAAGTTTCATCCCAGCACACATCATTTTTATAGAAAGTTTTAACTCCGTGAAAAATACAGGATTATAATGAAAATGCTGACAGGCCTGGAGCCAGCTCATGAAGTAATCATGCCACGTCTTTAATATTTTTACACAGCGTGTCCTAATCTGCCACAGCTTTCTTTTCCTTTAGATAGCAGTTAAATAAGTGAAAATTCCCTGAGTACTACTTTTTTCTTCTCCTTTTCTGGGTTATATATTCCCATTTTTCCAGAACTTTCTTCCTTGTGAATCTCTTTCAGTCGAGTTACAGGTATCATTGATTTATCAAAATTTAGCTGCCTTTGTTCAGCTATTTGGTCAGAAAGTGGGGAGAAGGGATAGGATATGCACTCAGAAACCTTGCTTCTGCTCATTAAGGCCAGGAACTTATGAAAATCAACTGTGGAGGTGTGGCTCTCACAAGTGATAGTTAATGAATACTAGAGTTGGCTTAATTTGTCCTACGAAGAAACCCACAGTTCAAGCTGCTTGCAAAATATCCTGGTGATTTTTCAGCACTTTAAATTTAAAAAATGAGTAGTGAGAGCTTCTTTTGAGACAAGTTCCTCAAAGACTGTTCTCCTACCTCCTTTATATTAGCCAGCACCATCTATGAGGGTGCAAAGAAGCTGGAGGCCCGAGTTGCCAGGTGTCACAAGCAGCATGTACAATTAATAATTACTAGGAGGCAGATTGTCTTTAAATGCAAGTGTATATTCAATCACAACAATCATCAAATATAATTAATTAATGCAAAAAGTGTTGGGTGTGCTGGAGCACCCCAACTAGCATTCAATGTGCACTAATTAAACAGTATAGGTAAGTTAAGTTACACTATCCTAGGGCAACTAGACACTACCAGCAATTCACACAATCCTAGGGCAACCATGAGCCCCAAAATACCTTTGGTGCCATATGACTTCTCTTAGCCAAAGAGCAGACATTGTCCTTGTCTGGTGGTTCTCTTCAGCCGATAGCTGGACGTCAGGGAATGGTGGAGTTGATCCAGGGACAGACAACAAGGTGGCCAGTCTCACTGATGTCCTTGGAGCAAAGCCCCTAATGTGGCAGGACAAGCAGTTTAAATGCAGTGATGTGAGCTAGTGATTGGTTACACCCAGTAAAAGTCAATGGCCATTGGTTATGTCCAGTGAGATAAGTATAATTGCAACTAGGCATTTCTTTGCACATGTGCATGGAGCTGTGCTCCCTATCAATTGTAACCAGTCATTGCTAAGCAGGCCTATGGTTAAGTGCCCCTCACAGCCCCTTATCGATTGCAAGCAGGCATGACTAAGCAAGTCAATGGCTGCTGTTCCTTATGGCCAGCAATTTAGTGAGTCCCCAGCATGTCCAGGCATGTCTATGGCATATGCTCCTTACACCAGGTCTCCAGTTTTCTACCCCAATGTTTCTCTCATCTGTCAAAACTTACACTGTTCCCCTCAGTCAGGTTATTTTAATTACAGAAACCAATGTAAAATTGGGAGACAAGAGTAAAGAAAGTCAGTGAGGTCAATTTGATGTAAGCAGATATGTCATCTGTGGCACATTACACGGTACAGCTGGACTGGGGCCATTGGCTCTGCAAGGGCAAACAACGTTTGGGGCAAATAATAATGTGGAACTCTTTCTTGGTCTTGGACTCATCCTTTCTTCAGTGTGAAAACTCTGCTTCCTCTCCCCTGTTTTGTATCAGTGCATTGGGATGTAAGAGCCACAAGGAGAGATGTTTTTGCCTACATTTAAGATAAATCAATCACAAACAAAAAGAGGAGGAAACTTTTTATATAATTTGATTTTCTCATTGGGTATATCTCCATTCTAAACTTTTCTCACTCTCCAGTCAATGTGTTTAAAAAAAAAAAAAAAGTAAATGAAACTAGGGAGGGAAAAAAAAAAAGCCTCACATATGTGAATCACACCTGGCTTTGGCTCAATTTAGAACCACAGTGGACCTAGGAATGGAGGCCTACAGGCAATATTTTCTTTCACTGGTTAAGAAGGGTTGATGGAAGGAGGCTTTCTGCTGCCAGAACTCTCATTAGCTAGGCAGCCTTCCCAAGCCAGCTTCCTCCTCAGCCACCTCACCAACGTAAAACCTTTACTAGCTGAGGCCCAAGGAGTGAGCACTGTCACTCCTGCTGATTGTCCATTTCCTGGGGAGGGCCTTGAGGTTTGGAGGATGGAAATGGTTGGCACTTGTGAAGCTGGGAGGAAATCAGAAGAAAGAGATGCTAGCCCCTCCATTAAACACTGTTAACTTCCTCACCAAAGCAAAAGCAGGGCCGGGAGTGGTTTATTATTTGGCCTCTTAAGGAGGTGTGGAATACATTAGCACACAGTTTTTGTATGGCCTTGTAAATGGCACACAGAGAGATTGCTCAGCTTCAAAAAATGATTGATACTTCTTTTGCTTTAACAAATGAGAAATGTCCGTGACAGAAAGGAACCCTGCTACAAACCAGGTTTTCTCATTAACAGTGAAACATGGATAATTATTCACTGGGAACATGCACAGTGGGAATTCATGTTAGATTCCTTATTTTGACTTTTGCTGCTGGCAATCTCAGAGACTACAGTATACACACAAGGACACACACACATAAATATGTACATAAAAGCTCAGGGGCCTGCAGTACATGTGCACTAAGAAGCCACCAATTTTGAGTACAAAGGAAGTTTTTAAGAATAATCCATATGGTCAGTTAAAAGCCCAGAAAAAGATCAGCAATGGAAAAGGCAGACAATCAGCAATATTGTTCATTGACTTTAGTTGTATGTTGTTTATCTTGGTCTTTAGTTCCCTCTTGAAAGATATAAAAGTAGACTGAAAGTAGACTTTCCTAAAGCATTGCAACCCAAGATACATGATCATCCATGTAAGTACATTCTCTGTGGTCACTCTTCTGATCTGAAGGAAAATATGATGAACTACAGAGAAGATAGACATGGCCTCAGGAGTGAGAAGATATTTTAGGAGTGTTGCAATAAGTATATACATTCAGCAACTTGTAGTAAAGACATCAAATAACAGGAACGTAAGGCAGAAGTATATTCTGCTTGAGTTAGGTTTTTGTCGTTGTAATCAACAAGAACAGCTTAGAGGAGAAATGGTTTATTGGGGGCTGACAGTTTCAGAGGTCTTAGTCCTTGTTCATCTGACTCTGCTACTCTGGGCCTAAGGAGATAGGACATCATGGTGGAGGAAAGCTGCTCAGATCACAGTAGCCAGGAAGCAGAAAGAGAAACCAGGGACAAGATACAGTCCCCAAGGGCATGCTCCCCTTGACCTTCCTCCAGTCACACCCCACCTGCCTATGATTAGTAGTCAGTAGTCTATTCAAATTATTGATCCCTCAAATGGATTAATCCACTGATTAGGCTACAGCCCTCCTAATCATTTCACCTTTTGAACATTGCTGCTTTGCCACATGAGCTTTTTAGGGGACACCTCCTATCCAAAACATAGCACTGTTTTAAGGTCTGGAGAAAGATGTTCCAAGCTTGAAGTGACAATATATCATAGCAGTTAGAGTCGGGGTAGAATTTCTTCAAACTCTCTTGGCTGTGACATCCCTGAGTATTGCCCTTCCTCTCCCAGGCTAGGATGGCTGGCTGTACATACATGTTCATCACAGAAGGCTAGAGAAGGCACAAGAAGAACAAGTTATTTTCTTTTAGAGATATGCTTCATAAGGAGTACACAGCATTTTTTCATGAACATAACCACATGCTTCACACCTTTCAGCATGGGAAGGTGGGAAAAGTCTCTACTCTAAGCAGCCATGTATCTAAAATTTAGGGAGGTTCTGCCTAGAAAGCAACCAAATTAAAGGTATTGGAATCAAGGGTGATGAAGTGCAAATAAAAATGATCTCTGACTTCAGCAGAGCACAATGAATGAAGGAGATCTAGCAAGAAATTTTAAGTTTCATTTATTATAAAATATTTGGAAAGTATTTGCAAATAGCAAATATTTTTAAGCTCGTTAAAACCTTAAAAGGCATAGAGATGAATAGGCAGAATAAATGAAAAATCAATTAGACACTGGAGATTAATGATTTAAACAATGCAAACATGTTCTTTTTTTTTTTTTTTCTGGATTTCCAAAAGAGATTTTATTGTTTCTTAAAATATTTTATTTGCAAATGATTACAGATTCACAGGAATTTGCAAAATAGTTTCGAGGTCCCATGTCCCTTTTTCTTGCAAACATGTTCTTATTATGAATAACATCATATATAAACAAAGAAAATAGAATAGTATGATGGATCTCTATGTCCTTATCCAGATTCAGTAAACATTCTGTCATTCTTATCTCATATTTCTGCCCACTCTCCCCTCTCTCCCTTCTCCATTGTTCTTTTAGGCAAATTTTATATCCATTGAAATGTATAACCCTAAGTGTACAATTTTAACACCCATGTAACCACATTCTTAGCTAACATATCTTTGACAATTTAAATTTTTTTGGTCTTTTATCTCTTTTTCTTCACTTTGGCTCATTTCTATTGCTACATCTTCAGTTTCACAGATTCTTTTCTATAATGTTTAATCTTGAACTAATCCTGCTCAGTGAACTATTTATTTCAAAAAATATACATTGGGGCTAGGGATGTAGTTGATTGTAGAGTGCTTACCTAGCATGCATGAGGCCCTGAGTTAAATCCCTAGCACCAAATAAAAAAATATATTTATATGTACATATAGATGTGTGTGTGTTATATTTGTACAAGTTCATTTGTAACTTCCACTTTCTTTCTCCACGTATGGATGTTTTTTAAATACTTAAAATATTGTAATACCCTGTTTTAATATCCTTGTTTATAACTCATTATCCCTGTCATTTCAGGATCTGTTTCCATTGACCAATTTTTTTTTTTTAGGGGAGGTGGTTCCAGTTAGAGGTCACAGTTTCTTCATGAGAAGAAATATTCAGCTATAGATTTTACAGTGTATATTTTACATCATTAAATGTCTGGGTATTTTTTATCTTCCTCTAGAGATTATTGTGTTTTCTTCTATTAATCACTTATTTAAAGTTCAATTTGACCTTCTTAAGCTCAGTTTGGGCAGGTCCAGAATAGCCTTTACTCTAGTACCTTTCTGAGTTCTCCACCGAATGCCCCAGATGATCAAAAAGAATGACCCACTCTAGCTTGTCAGAACTTGAAGGCTTTCCAGCCTTATTTGGGTTCTGGAAAATGTTAAGCTCACAGTTCCCTGGTTACTCTTAGCTCAGCCTTATAGAATTTAACCCTGTGCTTATACATGTTAAGTTGGACAAAGACTCAAAAGGAATTTATGCAGATTTCTAGGGCTTCTTTCTATCTAGCACCCCCATTTCCAGAATTCTGCTGAAGAACTTCCAGCTACATTAGTGTCTTTGAACTTTATTCTTTGTTTCATCAAATTACCCAGACTGTTGTGCTTTACTTGGGATAGTCCTCAGAGTTGAATTGTGCTCCCACAAAAGATGAAATCCTATTGTCCAGTATCTGTGAAAGGCCCTTATTTGAACTTGTGTCATTGCAGATGATCAAGTTAAAATGAGGTTAGTAAGGTAGGCCCTAACTCAGTATGACTGAGGTTCTTATGAAAAGGTAAAATCTAGATGTAGAGGCAGACTTGCATAACATAAGGAAGAACACCATGTGAATGTAAAGTCAGAGATCTCTGCCACTCCCCATCCTATGTAACCTCCATGTATAATATCTCTTGCATGAGCCCCTCAGTGGATAGCTCTATTGCACTATGCACTGATCCAAGCAATACGAATTAAAGAGGTCCACTTGGCTCCCATCATTTGATTATATGAGGAAGGGAAGAAGAGGGGTGAGGAGAATGAGTTTGAGATGATGTTGAGAAATCTTGGGACTTAAAAGCACTTTAAAGATTATTTCGTTGGAACCTAAATATACCACAAAGATCATCACATGTGGGGCTGGGATTGTAGCTCAGCGGTAGAGCGCTTGCCTCGCATGCATGAGGCCCTGGGTTCGATCCTCAGCACCACATACAAAGCAATAAAATAAAGACATTATGTCCATCTACAGCTAAAAAAATAAAAAATAAAAAATAAATAAAGAAAAAAAAAAAGATCATCACATGTTCTTGTTTACAAATTTGAAAACTGAAGGCATAGAACCCTATCAAAGCCTAGAATTCTCCTTGAGGATTATGAATTATTGTAACCGAAAATGAAAGTAACAAAATTGGGTTTCTTTTCTAAAATTTTATGAAAAACTGAGCTTCACCTCAAGAAGTTTCAGAGAGGCTTTAGTGTGCTTTTTTAAAATCCCACAGTAGCTGGCATCTCCTTGGTAGTGTTAACTATCTTAACTATCCCCAGAGCAATAGGTAGAAAATAGACATTTTTCTAACCAAACTGAGGGATGACCTCCAAAGTATCTTTAATTTTTAATGATTTCTCATATTTTAAACTTCCAATAAACGTTCTATGGGAGCTAAGTCACTGGGGTCCCAACAGTGAATTTGGCAAATACTCCAAATTTTGATTAAATGTGTTTTCTCTCACAGTGGTGATCTGTTTATTTTACCAATTCTGGGCTACAAAGGCTTAGGTAGACCCAATGTCTCAGCTTAATATTTCGGAATTCTAATATATCAAAATATATTTAATGAGTAGATAACTGTAATATTGTATATGTTCGATTGAGGATTGGTAAAAGTTATTTTCCAATGTATTACATTTGAAGAAGCAATTTCTTAATAAATCAGCATAGAAGCTAATTTGAAAAACTGTGCAATGATGAATGCTAATTTTATCATTTTTTACCAGTTAGTATAGGGACATAAACAGAAATAGGTACTTTGTGTTCTCTAAGAATTTTTATAAAATTTAATGAATAATAATCACTCTTCCAGAAGCCCAGATAATAAAAAATATCTCCTGTTTGTTAGGAATGGCTAACAGGAAAAGTGCCAGGGCTAGGGCCACAGGATATGTCTGTCTTCTAGAGCCATGAAGATGCTATAACAATTCCCCAGAAATGTGTCTTTTTTAGGCTTTGCCAATGGCTTATTTCTCTACTCCTCTCTTCTTCCAGGCTGCCCCATCAAAGGCTATCCCACCCCCAATATCACCTGGTTCCATGGTGGTCAACCAATTGCCACCACCATGGGACTGACACATCACATCCTGGCATCTGGACAGATCCTTCAGGTTGCAAATCTCAGTGGTGGTTCCCAAGGGGAATTCAGCTGCCTTGCACAGAATGAGGCAGGGATGCTCATGCAGAAGGCATCTTTAGTGATCCAAGGTAAGAACCCATCAGGCTTAGGATATCAACAAGAAAGCCCATCTAGGAATAAAATTCTCTAAGAACAAAGTGCTTTCTGATCTCCCATGGTACCTAGGCCATGAAAACCAAAGCTGAACCCTGTTTCAGTGAAATGAGACTATACTTCTGCCAACAGCCCTTCAGAAGAACCACCAGGTCCCATCCCAGGAGAACCTGGACATGTCAGTGTCAATGCCCCCCTAAATTGATCCTTCTGATTAAATATTGCTGTTCTTCAAGACCAAGAAAACGCAACTATCTATCAAAGTTAGTTGTTTCCTAAATGCTGGTTTAACTAAAAAAGGTCTCACACACACAGTCTCTCTCATTCCCTCTCTCTCTCTCACACACACACACATACACACACATGCACACATACTCACCACAAAGAGTAGCCTACTTAAAATTTCATCTTCCCTGTTGATTTGATTTAAAAAATATCTTTTGATTGGAACATTTTGGTCATTGTCTCCTGCTAGAGGAGGGGATGGTGCCGTGCCAGCTGCACATTCTGAAGAGTCTTGGGCTGCAGTCACTTGCTGAGGGCTTTCCAGGCACCATTCCTTTGACCCTGGCAAAGAACAGTCTGTGAGCTTTCCAGGAATACAGGCAGGTCAGAAAGCCCATGGGCGGAGCCTGGCATTCACTACACCAGAAGAGTTGTGAATGAGCCCAAATGGTGGGAAGAGAGCCTAAAGGAGCCTTTTTATAGAAACTATGGGAGGCTTTTGAGTTTTCCATAGGCTAGTTCTACCTGTGACCGTATGTGATATGCTTAAGGAAAGCAAAATGCTCTGCATGTATTCCAAAATAGAGGATTCTGTGGGAAGGGTGAGAGTTTTGTGCCAACATGGCACCAAAGGAGGGAGAAAGGAGAAGGAAGATTTTTCTGAGCACATAGGTTTTCCCATTAAAATTCTCCCCTGCCATTTTGCTTTCCAGACAGGAAAATAAATGTTCCGTTTTCTTGCCAGCCAACTGTTCTCTGCTAAAAACCAGAATCCAGTGCTTATCTGCAATTTTCCTAATACATGAGAACTTGCAAGTAAGCATTCAGAGTTTACCAGCCCATGTGTATTTTTAATAGCTTTCCTACCAGTGAGTCCCAGACCACCAAATAGAAAAAACAGAGAAATAGGCTTTTTCATTGACATCATTGCCTCATGTAAATGAGAACTGTCTACATAGGCTGTTTGTATAACATTTACAAAACTAAAAAACAAAAAATTTACAAAATCCAACTCAAATCTCTACTTTTAGATATGATTCTCTCTGATATATTTATCTCTCTGTAGAAAAATAAAATCACTTTCTCATAAACCAGTAAGAGTACTTTAGCCAGTATTTTAAAAACAATGAGAGCTCTGGCTGTTAAGTCTTCTCTGTGTGCCCAGCACTGAGCCTGGCCCTTCACTTTCATTATATCCAACCCACACAGTAATGTGATCAGGTGAGAGTTATGGTACTCATATTTTGGAGGAATCATCTGAGGTTCCTGGAGACCATGGGACTTGCCCAATAGGTTGGGAATGGCGCCCACCCAGAGGCAGAGCCTCATTTATAATAACTTCTCCCTCAGCCTACATGCCCACCTTCAGCCCCCTTCCACCTTTCCCCTGGCCCTGTCCAGAAGGAATGGAGTAAAGGCAATAATGTTCCCTTGTGTTCACCTCTGATCCTCCTCTTATGACAGATTACTGGTGGTCTGTGGACAGACTGGTGACCTGCTCAGCATCTTGTGGTAACAGGGGCGTTCAGCAGCCCCGCCTGAGGTGTCTACTGAACAACACGGAGGTGAATCCTGCTCACTGTGCAGGGAAGGCTCGCCCTGCCATGCAGCCCATTGCCTGCAACCGGAGAGACTGCCCTTCCCGGTGAGTGTGGCCTCCCTCCCCCAGGATGGGCCCCGATTTACAGCCAAGTTGATGGCCAGCCCTTGTCTAGCACTGTGCAGGGAGAGAAGCAATCCAAGGAGCCATTCCCTCCCTTAGGCATGGGTTTGTCAGGCCTCTCCACCTTGCTGACAATATCCTCAGAATGAGGCCCCTCTCTCAGCTGTGCTTATTCCCTCACCCGTCCACCAGCTAATGACTACCTGGGCTTTGCAAGGGCCTAAGGAACTGTGATCTGTTCAGGGAGCAAGTGTTTCCCGGGTCCTGGTCAGAGATATCGCCCATCCTACAGTGATACACTGACTCTCTGGGCTTTTTGTATGAGAAAGAAATACCTTTCATTGACAAGCTGAGAGGACAGGGATTATTGGGCTTTACCCCATCCTTCTTTTTGTCTGACTTTAAATACCTGTGCTAATCGGTACTCTGGTTTAGTTGCAGAAATCTTTTCTGCAAATAGTTGCATCTCCCTAAAAGTGAAATAAGCCTCCATTTTCTGTAGTTGCCTTAACTTTGGATTTACATTTTCTGCCTGTGAGCCCCTTATATAGCCCAAGATAACAAACAGTCTCCACCTCTTATAACATCTTCTTCATGCTTTAAGAAGCTGTGAGTCCCACTGAGCACCCAGCCCCTAGTCTTAAGAAACTACCTAAAGGTATGAAGGCTGGACTTGGAATTGGCACCAGCATGGTGCTCTGAGCCTACAGGGACTTGGCTTGGCCCTAAAATGCCCATTTACGACCTATCTGTAGGACTTTCATACACTGCTCAGGGAAACGCTTTGTGTTTTGCCAGCTGAGTCATAAGGAGCAGCTGAAACCAGGAGAGACTCCATGAAATATGAAACACACTCATTAATATCAGCAGTTTGACTTGCTGACGGGAAGGTTTCCACAGGAATGATTAATGTCCTTTTATACCCTTCCTGAATGGGTAACATAGCCCATACCTCTCCTTTCTCAAAACCCCCACCCCAGCTCCCGAAAAAATTGCTGAAATGTATATTTAGAAATAAAAGTTGATTGAAATACAGGCCTGACATTCACTAGGGATCTAGGGGGCTGGAAGGCTGCCCTTGCCAAGCTGTGTGAAATGAAGAAGAGATCTTTGACATGCCAGGAACTTTTTGATTTGATTTGGTGATGGTCAGAGTCAATCAGCCTAATTTACTTCTGCAAATGAAATAATAATGGCTATGTCTTCTTTGGTTTCAATGCCCCCAGGAGTTTTAAAACACCTCATGCCTGCTTCCTAAGTGGCTCTGCTCCTGTGGGCTGGAAATCTGCATGCAGTCATCCCTCTCCAGGGCAAAGGAGCAGGGAAATTGCCACAAAACTAAATAAGTCACAGATCCAGACTCAGGAGGAATTTACTCCCCTTTCTGCTACATGCCTCTCCTGAAAGCCAGATGTGGTGTCACTTGGCTAGGAAGTGCCATAGATTCGCTCTCCACTGGTTTTCCTGCCAGAGTATCTGGGCACATTAGCATCCTTCCTTGCACACGAACAAGTGTTGCCCTGACCATCTTTATGAGTAGAACTAGGAAATCCTCCTTTAACCCAGGTAGCTATTTCAACCATTTCATGTTAGATAATCCCCTAGCCTTTCCAGTCAGGCAACAAGAGGAGTTTTTCTTGAGGGGGGGCAGTTCTCCCCAGATTGCATGAAGTGGCTAACAATACCATGTCTCTCCTCATTTTCACAAATCATCTCTTTCTCCTTCTCTGACAATTATCCTAGGATACACTCAAAAAACATCTTTGCATATTTGTATATGGATCAAGGACTTCAGAGTGTCCCCAGATTATAGTTTGGCTTTAAATGAGAAAAGCTCACTTGTCATAGTCTTGGTCAGTCTCACTTCTAGGGACTCAAATTGAGCTGGAGGCTAACATTGTGAAAACAAATATTTCTAGCACATGTGTAAGCCTCTAAGATACGTAAGACTTATAGACTGCATCATGGTAGTGAAAAATTGCCCCAGAAAGCAATTTTCTTTGTTTCTGAAAGATTAAACAAATTAAATGGGATATAGGTTAAGGTAAGATAGAAAGTAGAGATACTACCAGACAAAACTTTTACTTAAATGAGACCCAGGTTACCTCCTGGGTCAAGAAGTAACAGGTTTAGCTCTGACTTTCCCAGGAAGTTCCTGCTCACACTAGGAAGTACCAAAACCATAGTACAGTATAAGTAGCTAGAAGACCATCTTCTGGCCTTTGGGGCAGCTAAGGCAACTGGCTCTCTAAATACTCTTTAAGATGCACGTTTCCTGTCAGTGTCCCAGGTGTACCAGGGTGCTGAGCCTGCCATAACATATTATCACAAACAGTAGCTTAAAGCAACAAAAACTGATTCTCACTGTTTTGAAGGCCAGCAGTCAAAAAAACCAAGATGTCAGCAGAGCCATAACCCCTGCAAAGGCTCTATGCTTGAACATAGAGCCCCTGCCCCTCTGTGCCTTCCTTGCTTGTGGCTCTATGACTCCACCTCCTACCTCTGTGGTCACACCACTTTCATGGTTATACTGCCTTCTCCTCTTCCCTGTGTATGAGCTCCTCCACCTTTCTCTTAGAAAAACACTTGTAGTGGCATCTAGGGCCTACCCAGGTAATCTTTTCTCAAAATTCTTAACTATGTCAGCCATATAATTATCTTATCCAAATAAGATAACATTCACAGTTGCCAGGGATTTGACATGGATATCTTTTGGAGGGTCATTTTGCCAAGTAAATACTGTGAAGTAAATACTGGTGTGGCCACCTAATTAGCATCTGTCTAGCAACAGGTATGAGACTCCTTCCTCAAGGCCTGACCCTTTGGGGCTCCTCTGATGCTTCTTCCTCTCCCCAGGTGGATGGTGACTTCCTGGTCTGCCTGTACCCGGAGCTGTGGCGGAGGTATCCAGACCCGCAGAGTGACCTGTCAGAAGCTGAAAGCCTCTGGGATCTCCACGCCCGTGTCTAATGACATGTGTACCCAGCTAGCCAAACGGCCCGTGGACACCCAGGCCTGTAACCAACAGCTGTGTGTGGAGTGGGCCTTCTCCAGCTGGGGCCAGGTGAGGGCCAGACAGACTTTTATTTCAAAGATCAATCTAAAGGTGTAAACCCTGGTACAGCAGGAAGTAAATGCCACCACTGCCACGTTCTCTGTGACATCCCCACCATCCCTAACCTTACCCTGTATCATTCCTAACACCCAAGGCTTCTGGATCCTTCCCTAACATTAACACATTGCTTCATCCATCACACTTGTCCTTCCTCCACCCTGAGGCCTTTCTGTTCTCAGATGCTGGAGCCCTCAGACACCTTTCAGACTCACAGTCCCTAGGCCACCTCTTCTTATTGGTTATGCCAGTGTCCCCTTTGAGGACTGCAGTGTTTCTCTTCACCAGGGTTCTCTGCTGATCACATAGTTATAAGCAACTTTTTTAAACCACCAATGTCAAGACCATACCTCCCAGAGAGTCTTAAGTCAATTCCTCTGGGGTGTGATCAAGCTTAGGTGATTTTTAGAAACTCCTCAGGGGATTGTGATATACAACCAGGGTAGAGAACCATTGTTCTGAGCCAGGAAGACTTGAAGCCTAGCTCAATCACTCTGAAACAACCAACTCTTTCTCAATTCTTTGCCTAGAGGTGACTTAAGTCCCAGGTAAGTTCAATGGACAGTAGTAGTAAGGGCTTGTTTGCCCCCAGGAGCTCAATGATGGGGTTTCCTCTAGGTACAGTGGAGGGACCATGATGACTCTACCCATTTGGAGTGAGAATTTTATGTTTGCAATTTTAAAAGGAGATTGACACAAACTGAAGTTTCCCAGGGGCTTGATGAGCCATCCTGAGCAATGGCAGACATTGCACCATGGCAGCAAGAGTCCAGGGGACAGGGTCCCTGTTCTCTTATTGTTTCTGGGCCAGGTGGAACTGGGCACCAGTCAAGAACTCTGGTAGTCATTAGGGAGGGAAGTCTTCCCCAGTCCAGGTAGATAAGGTCTCTATTAGGCACAGAATAGCTGTCCTATTCATCTTGTACTCTACTATTTTACAATGTTATTGGCACCAAAGAAAATCAGGTGTGAAGGTGCTTAAGAGTAATGATATAATAGTGTGTACTGTTTCTCCAAGTCTGTGTTCAAACCATTCTGGAGATTTAGCAGGTATGTAAGAGCTGCCTGCCAGAGCTGATGTTCAGATTTGTCTGGACTGGCACTAATTAGTAGAGGGACCATTCTGACTACTGAGGCATAGTTTCTGGCTGGCCAGCTGGGACACTCCTCAACTCACAGACTTGACTGTAGGACCAATGAAACAATGTTTTTGGACAATTAGCAACTTGAAACTTGTTGGAATTGGTTTATTCATGTTCCTCTACTGCTAGCCTTAGGTGTAATCTTTGGGAAACAATCACTTGTAACTTTCTATTACATTAACATGCTGTGTCAATCTCTAATGAAGATCAAACATTCCTGGCCACAGAGTACCTTTGCATCTCTTAGCCATCTGTATCTCAAGGAGTTATGAACTACAAAAAAAAAAAAAAAAAAAAGGGTGAAATTTTATCTCTTAGTTGTGATTTGCATGTTCCTGATGGCTGATGATAGTTATTTTTTTTTTCATGTTTTCATGGGTCGTTTGTGTTTCTTCCTTTGAGAATATCTGTTTAGATCATTTGCCCATTTTGTAGTTAATGTTTTATTGTTTTTTGAGTTCTTTATGTATTCTGGATGTTAACCCTCTGTTGGATAAAGAGTTAGCAAATATATTCTCCCATTCTGTGGTTTGTATCTTCAATCTGTTGCTTACTTTACTATGCAGAAATTTTTTGGTTTGATACAAACCCATTTGTCAACATTTCTTTTGTTCCCTGTACTTTTGGTGCCCCATCCAGAAAACCATTTTCTGCACCAATGTTTTGAAGTGTTTTCCCTGTTTTCTTGTAGTATTTTTGAAGATTCTATTCTTAAGTTTAGGCTTTGACCTATTTTATTTTTTGTTCAGGGTTATAGGTATAGGTACTAATTCTAGTCTTCTGCATGTGGAGATCTAGTTTTTCTAGCACCATTTGTTGAAGAGGTTTGTGGCACATCTGTCCAGATCAGTTGGCTGTGGTTGCATGGGTTTATTACTGGGAATTCTAACTTGCTGGACTGTTTTTATGTTGCTATCATGCTCTTTTGGTTACTATGGCTCTGAAACATGTCTTGACATCAGGTGTTCTCATGCCTCCAGCTTTATTCTTTCTGTTCAATATTGCTTTGGCTATTTGGGTTCTTTTGTGCCTCCATATGAACTTTTGGACTGTTTTTTCTAGTTCTGTGAAGAATGTCCTTAGTACTTTGATAGAGACTACACTAAATCTGTACATTACTTTGAGTGGCATGAAACTTTTAACAATATTCTTCCAATCCATGAACATGGAGGTCTTTTCATTTGTGTTTGTGCACATCTGTGTGTCTTCGGTTTCTTTCATTGATAGTTTCTAATTTCCATTGTAGAGGTCTTTCTTTCCTTGGTTAAGTTTATTCCTAGGCATTGTGTTTTGTGTAACTATTGTGAATGAAATTGCTTTCATGGATTCCTTCTCATCAAATTTGTAATTGGTGTATAGAAAACTGCTTATTTTTTTAATGTTGATTTTGTATGCTGTTACTTTAGTGAATTATTTTGTCAGTTCTAAGAGTTTTCAATGGGGTTCTTTAGATTTTACTATGTATAGAATCTTATAATCTGAAAACGGGAATTATTTGACTCCCTCTGGCTAAAACTTCTAGTATTATAAGTGTAAAAGTGGACACTCATGTCGTATTCCTGCTTTTAAAGAAAATGCTTTCAGCTTTTCCCCATTTGGCATATTGTATTATAGTTTAGATCTGGAATATCTCCCAATAGCCCATATGTTAAAGGCTTAGTCACCAGCCTGCAGCAGTATTGGAAAATGTTGGAACCTTTGGGAAGTAGGGTCTAGTGGAAGAAAATGGGTCATTGTGGTATGCCCTTGAAAGGGATATTAGTACTCTTGTGTGTGTGTGTGTGTGTGTGTGTGTGTGTGTGTGTGTGTGTCTGTCTGTCTATATATATATCTGCTTCCCAGCCACCCTGAGGTAAATAGCTTTACTCCACCATGTACTCCGTGCCATGATGTCCTGCTTTGCCATAGTCCAAAGTGAAGAGTCAAGATAAATCTTTCGGCTTTAAAGTTGTTTGTTTCAGGTATTTTGTCACAGCAACAGAAAGCTGACTAGCACAGTTACAGGGGTTTTCTCATGAAAAAGTATTGAATTTTATCATACTTTTTCTTCATCTTTTAAGATAATCATTTTATTCTCATTCTGCTGTATTGTTAAACCACCTTTGCGACTCTGATTTGAAGCCAACTTGAACATGATGTGTGATCTTTTAGATGTGCTGTTGAATTTCATTTGCTATATTTTGTTGAGAATTTTTGCATCTGTGTTCATCAGGTATATTCATCTATAGTTTTATTTTTGTTTTTATATCCTAGTCTGGATTTGGCTGGCCTCGTAAAATGAGTTGGAAGGGTCTCCTTCTTTTCAATGTATTGGAATAGGTTGAAAAGACTTGTCATTAGTTCTGTAAAAGTTTAGTTAAGTTCAATAACAAAGCCATCAAGTCCCAAGATTTTTTTCTTTTTTGGGATACCTTTTATTGTTCAGTCTCATTACTCATTATTGGACTAAGTTTTTTATGCCCTCATGGTTCAATTTTGATAGGTCAAATGTGTCCAGAAATTTCTCCATTTCCTCTAGGTTTTCCAATTTGTTATTGTATCATTTTTTACTTTAATTAATTAATTCTACAGTAGAATGCATTTTGACATATAGTATGCAAATGGAACACAACTTCTCATCCCTCTGGCTATACATGGTTCAGAAGCACTCCACTAGTGTAATCGAACATGTACATAGGGCAATAATGTCTGTCTCTTCCTACTGTCCTTCCCATCCCCATAACCTTCCCCCTCTCCTGACTCCCCTCTACACAAACCAAAGTTCCTTCATTCTTCCCTATCCCCTCACCCCACTATGGATCAGCATCTTCTCATTAGAGAAAACATTCAGCTTTTGTTTTTTTGGGATTGGTTTATTTCACTTAGCATGATATTCTCTAGTTCTATCCATTTACCTTCAAATGCCATAATTACATTCTTCTTTGAGGCTGAATAATATTCCATTGTGTATATATGTCACATTATCTTTATTCATTCCTCTGTTGAAGGGCATTTAGGTTGGTTCCATAGTTAAGCTATTGTGAATTGAGCTGCTATAAACATTGATGTGGCTGTATCACTGTAGTATGCTGATTTTAAGTGCTTTGGGTATAAACCAAGGAGTGGGATAGCTGGCTCAAACAGTGGTTCCATTCCAAGTTTTCTGAGGAATCTCCATACTGCTTTCCATAGTAGTTGCACCAATTTGCAGCCCCACCAGCAATGTGTGAGTGTACCTTTTTCACCACATCCTCACCAACACTTACTTTTGTTTGTATTCTTGATAATTGCCATTCTGACTTGTGTGAGATGAAATCTTAGTTTTGATTTGCATTTCTCTAATTATTAGAGATGTTGAACATTTTTTCATATGTGTTATTGATCAATTGTATTTCTTCTTCTGTAAAGTGTCTATTCAGTTCTTTGGTCCATTGATTGACTGGGTTATTTGGTTTTTTGGTGTTAAGTTTTGAGTTCTTTATATATCCTGGAGATTAGTGCTCTGTCTGAGGTTCATGTGGTAAAGATTTTTTCCCGTTGTGTAGGCTCTCTCATCACATCTTTGATTGTTCCCTTTGCTGAGAAGAAGCTTTTTAGTTTGAATCCATCCCCTTCATTGATTCTTGATTTTACCTCTTGTGCTTTAGGAGTCTTGTTCAGAAATTCAGGTCCTAAGCCAACATGATGAAGATTTGGGCCTACTTTTTCTTCTATTAGGCACAGGCTTTCTGTTCTAGTGTCTAAGTCTTTGATTCACTTTGAGTTGATTTTTGTGCAGAGTTAGAAATAGATGTTCAATTTCATTCTGCTACATATGAATTTCCAGTTTTCCAGCACCATTTGTTGAATAGGCTGTTTTCCCATGTATGTTTTTGGAACCTTTTGTCTAGTATGAGATAGTCATATTTATGTGGGTTTGTCTCTGTGTCTTCTATTTTGTACCATTGGTCTACATGTCTATTTTGGTATCAGTACTATGCCATTTTTGTTACTATTTCTCTGTAATATAGTTTAAGGTGTGGTATTGTGATGCCTTCTGCTTCACTCTCTTGCCAAGGACTGCCTTGGCTATTCTGGGTCTCTATTTGTCCAGATGAATTTCATGATTGCTTTTTGTAGTTCTATGAAGAATGTCATTGGGATTTTTATAGGAATTGCATTAAATCTGTATAACTGTTTTGGTAGTATGACCATTTTGAAATATTAATTCTGCCTATCCAAAAGGATGGGAAATCTTTCCATCTTCTGAGGTCGTCTTCAGTTTCTTTCTTTAGTGTTCTGTAGTTTCCATTGTAGAAGTCTTTCACCTCTTTTGTTAGATTTATTCCCAAGTATTTTATTTTTTATTTTTTGAAGCTATTGTGAATGGAGTAGTACTTCTAATTTCTCTTACAGTGGATTCATCACTTATATATAAAAATGCATTTGATTTATGGATATTGATTTTATATCCTGCTACTTTGCTGAATTCATTTATTAATTCTAGAAGTTTTCCAGTGGAATTTTCTGGATCTTCCAAATACAAAATTATGTCATCAAATAGTGATAATTTGAGTTCTCCTCTTCTTATATGTATTCCTTTACTTTCTTTCATCTGTCTGATTGCTCTAGCTAGAGTTTCAAGGACTATGTTGAATAGAAGTGGTAGTAGAGGACATCCCTGTCTTGTTCCAGTTTTTAGAGGGAATGCTTTCAGTTTTTCTCCGTTTAGAATAATTTTGGACTTGGGCTTATCATACATAGCTTTTCAATGTTGAGGTATGTTCCTACTATCCCTAGTTTTTCTAGTGTTTTGAATATGAAGAGGTGCTGTATTTTGTCAACTGCTTTCTCAGCATCTATTGACATAATCATATGATTCTTGTCTTTAATTCTATTAATGTGATGAATTACATTTATTGATTTCCATATGTTGAACCAACCTTCCATCCCTGGGATAAAGCCCACTTAATCATGGTGCACTATCTTTTTAATATATTTTTATTTGTGATTTGCCAGAATTTTATTGAGAATGTTTGCATCTACACTCATGAGGGATATTGGTCTGAAGTTTTCTTTCTTTGATGTGGCTCTGTCTGGTTTTGGAATCAGGGTAATACTAGCCTCATATTGGTATTAGTTCTTCTTTGAAGGTCTTATAGAATCTGACTGCTCCTGGGCTTTTCTTGGTTGGTAAGCTTATGATAGCATCATCTATTTCCTTGCTTAAAATTGATCTGTTTCAGTTGTGTATGTCCTCCTGATTCAGTTTGGGCAGATCATATGCCTCTAGAAATTTGTCAGTGTCTTTGGGATTTTCTATTTTACTGGAGTATAAATTTTCAAAGTAGTTTCTAATTATCTTCTGTATTTCGATAGTGTCTGTCATGATATTTCCTTTTTCATCACTAATTTTAGTAATTCAAGTTTTCCTTCTCCTTTTTATTATTAGGGTGGCTAAGGGTTTATCAATTTTATTTATTTTTTTCAAAGAACTAGCTTTTTGTTTTGTCAATTTTTTCAATTGTTTCTTTTGTTTCAATTTCATTGATTTCAGCCCTGATTTTAATTATTTCCTGTCTTCTACTTGTTTTGGTGTTGGTTTGTTCTTCTTTTTCTAGAGCTTTGAGGTGTAATGTCAGGTCATTTAGTTGTTGACTTTTTATTCTTTTAATGAGTGAGCTCAATGCAGTTAACTTTCATCTTAGTACCATCATCATAGTGTCCCAGAGATTTTGATATGTTGTGTCAAAGTTCTCATGTACCTCTAAGAATTTTTTTATCTCCTCCCTGATGTCTCTGTTATCCAGGCATCATTCAATAGCATATTGTTTAGTCTCCAGGAGTTGGAGTAGCTTCTATTTTTATTTTATCACTGATTTCTAATTTTATTCCATAATGGTCAAATAGAATGCAGGGTTATACCTCTATTTTTTTGTATTTGCTAAGACTTGCTTTGTGGCATAACATATGGTCTGTTTTAGAGAAGGATCCATGTGCTGCTGAGAAATATTCTGTATATGTCTCTTAATTCTAAATATTGATTGTATTATTTAGTTCTATGGTTTCTTTGTTTAGTTTTTGTTTGGAAGATCTGTCCAGTGGTGAGAGAGATGTGTTAAAGTCACCAGTATTATTGTGTTGTGGTCTATTTGATTCTTGAAATTGAGAAGGGTTTGTTTTATATAAATGGATGCTCCATTGTTTGATGCATAGATATTTATGATTGTTAAGTCTTGTTGACGTATCCCTTAAGCAGTATGAAATGACCTTATCCATTCTGACTATCTTTGGTTTGATGTCCACTTTATCTGATATGAAGATAAAAACCCCTGCTTGTTTGTGTGGTGCATCTGAGTAGTATGGTTTTTTTCCCATCCTTTCACTTTCAGTCTATTTATGTCTTTTCCTATGAGTCTCTTGAAGACAGCATATTGTTGGGTCTTTTGTTTTTTAATCCAATCTGCCAGTCTATGTCTTTTAATTGATGAGTTTAGGCCATTAACATTCAGAGTTATTATTGAAGTATGGTTTGTATTCTCATTCATTTTGGGTTTTTTTAAATTTTTCTTAGTTGTTGATGGATCTTTTTTTATTTTATTCATTTATTATTTATATGTGGTGCTGAGGATCGAACCCAATGCCTTACACATGCTAGGCAAGCGCTCTACCACTGAGCTACAGCCCCAGCCCCTATTTTTGGTTTTTAACTTGACTTAGTTTCTCCTTCGATTGGCTTTTCCTTTTGTGTAGTTCTTCCTTTTGCTGATTTTCATTGTTATTTTTAATTTTCTCCTCATAGAATATTTTGCCAAGGATGTTCTGTAGTGCAGTCTTTCTTGTTTTAAATTATTTTAACTTTTGGTTATCATGAAAGGTTTTTATTTTGTCAACAAATCTGAAGCTTAATTTTGCTGGATAAAAATTCTCGGTTGGTATCCATTGTCTTTCAGAGCTTGGTATATATTGTTCCAGGATCTCCTGGCTTTGAGTGTCTGGGCTGAGAAATCTGCTCAGATCTGAGTTGGTTTCCCCTGTATGTAATCTAAAACTTTTCTCTTGTAGCTTTTAAAACACTATCATTCTGTATGCTAGGCATTTTCATTATAATGTGCCTTGATGTGGATCTGTTGTAGTTCTGTACATTTGGTGTTGTAAGCCTCTTGTATTTGATTTTCCAATTTAGTCTTCATGTTTGGGAAATTTTTGATATTATTTCATTGAAGAGATTGTTCATTCTTTTGGTTTGAATGTCTGTGCCTTCCTCTATCCTGATAAATCTTAGTTTTAGTCATTATTCTATAATTCCTGGATATTCTGTTCATGGTTTCTTACCATCTTCATTGTGTGGTCAACTTTATTTTCAAGATTATATGTTTTGTCTTCATTGCCTGAGGTTCTGTCTTCCAAGTTCTCTAGTCTGTTTGTGATGCTTTCTATTTAATATTTTATTTGGTTTATTGTTTCCTTCATTTCAAGGATTTCTGTTTGGGTTTTTTCCAGAGTCTCTATCTCTTTCTTGAAGTAATCTTTTGCTACCTGTATTTGCTCTTTTAACTCTTTCCTGGTGTGATCAATTATTGCCTGTAATTGCTCTATTATTCTGTGCTTCACAGATCATTTTAATTATGTATATTCTGAACTCTTTCTCTGACAGTTCATCTACTGTCAATGGATTCGATTATTGTAGCATCTTGGTTTGTTTGGGGCATTTTCTTCCTTTGTTTTTTCATGTTGTTCATGTGTCTTCCTCTCTAGCAGTGCAGATCTGAGGTATTACAGTTTCTACTCTATAATTTGGTAGTGTCTCTGCAGGCTACCAATACATTACCTCTGGTGTAACCAGGCCCACAGGGACCTTGGTGATGGTCTTCCCAGTCCTGGCTGTTGTCTCTTGATGGACAGCCACATGTTGGTAGATGTGGGACTGCAGTGCAGTCAGTCTCCTCCTCCACACATGTACAGCTAGGGTCAGTCTCAGTGTATCATTTTTCATAATAATTCCTAATGATCCTTTGTATTTGTGTTATTGGATATAATTCTCCCTTTTTAATCCTCATTGTATTTATTTGGGTCCTTTTTTCTTGGCTAGTAAAGCTAAAGGATTGTCAATTTTGTTTATCTTTTCAGAGAACCAACTATATTTCTGCACTGATCTTTGTTATTGTGGGTTTGGTTTGTTCTTGCTTTTTTATGTCCTTGAGATGCATTGTTATTTATTTGAAATACTTCTTTTTTATGAACTGATGGTTAGAAACTTCCCTCTTAGTATTGCTTTTGCTATATCCCACATTTTTTTATTTTTACATATTTAGTGGTGCATTATAGTTGAACACAATGGTAGGATCTGTTGTTATGTATTTGTACAAGTATACAATATAACAATATTATTTGGCCAATATCATTCCCCAATATTTCCCCTTCTGCCTCATATAACATTTGATATGTTGTGTTTCCATTTCCATTTGTTTTGAGAAATTTTTAAATTTCCCTCTAGCTTCCACAATGATCCACTGATCATTAAAAAGTGTGTTGTTCAGTCTCCATGCATTATTAGTTTCTAAAGTTTCTTTTGTTTTTGACTTCTAGTTTTATTGCATTATGATTAGAAAAATTACATGATTTCAATTTTTTGAATTTAAGACATATTTTGTGGACTAATATATGGCCTATTCTATTCAATGTGTTGAAAGAATGTGTATTCTGCAGCATCTTTTGTAAGGCTGGTCTGGTGGTCATGAGTTCCTTCAATTTTTGCTTACCTTTATGTCTTCTTAATTTCTGAAGGATACCTTGCTGGGTACTGTAGTCTTGGTTGGAAGTTATTTTTTTCTAGGACTTTACTCCATTCTCTCCTGGCCTAGGATTTCAGCTAAGAAATTTTAGTGTGATTATGACTTGTTTTTTCTCCTGCAAATTTTTAATTTTTTGTCTTGTACTTTTGACAATTTGACAAGATGCTATGATGAAGATATTTTTTGTCATGTCTAGTTGGATTCTAAAAATTGCCTCTGTGTGGATGGCCATATTTTTCCCAAGATTAGGGATGTTTTCTGCTATTATTTCATTGAATAGGCTTTCTTTGTTTTTAACCTATTTCTCCTTGCCTTCAGGTATTTGTTTAGTGGTGTTCCAAAGATCTTAAAAACTGTCTTCAAGTTCAGATCTCTATTTTTCCACTTGATCTAGTCCATGGCTGAGGCACTAGCTGAAGTTTTTATTTGGCTTACGGAGCTCTTCATCTCCAAGATTTCTGTTTGTCTCTTTGATGAATTTGCCATTCATATCCTGCATGGTCTTCCTAATTTTATTTAACTTTCAGTATTCTCTTGGACTTCACTGGGCTTTACAATAGTCACTTTTCAACATTATCTATCAGGAATTTCCTCCAATTTCTTCAGAATACATTGCTAGAAAATTTCGCTCTTTTGAAGGTGTCATATTACCTTATTGGTTTGTTTTTTGTTTTGTTTTGTTTTTGTTTTCATTATGCTCCTACATTGAGAGTTGGTGGGTCAGACATCTCTACCACCTTCATAGGGTGACCTTGTTAGTAAGCAGCTTTCTCCTGAAAATGTGTCTGGAGTGTCAGTTTGTTATGCAATGCTGGCTTTGAATCTAGCTAGGCACTGTAGTCTCCCTATAGTGTCTTTGACTGAGTTTGAGCACAGTGCATACTATGTCAGAGCCAGAGACTCACTGTCTCTGCAGACCACTTAAGAGTGGGGACACTGGGGGGCTGGGGTTGTGGTGCAGTGGTAGCGTGCTCGCCTAGCACGTGGGAGGCACTGGGTTCGATCCTCAGCACCACATAAAAATAAAATAAAGATATTCTGTCCACCTAAAACTAAAAAATAAATATTTTAAAAAAAAAAAACAGTGAGGACACTGGCAATGCAGGGAGCTCACTGGGTAGATGTTCCTATAATGACAATTGTGGCTTTATCTGGTGATAGGAATTTTCTCAGGCACTGTTAATGCTGGTTCTGCTACTAACCAGGCATTGGCAGCACCAGCCATGGTGAAGCACTTGTCTTCCAATCAGTCAGTGGTGTGAGCTGCACAGGGACAGGCAGTAGCAATAACTTTAGCACCACACCCCTTGTGTGATGCTCATACCCAGTCCGGATAGCAGTGTGTGGTCAGACATAGTATGGGGCAGCCAACAGCAAGAACCACATAGGTGCAGTGGCAATGGGAAGTGTGGTAATGCCCACCAGCGCTCAGGACCTCAGCTGGAGCTGCACAAAGTTACATTCTACCCCCAATGTACATACATGCCCAGGTGGAGAGAGAGATGGCTGGAGTCATGGAGTTGCTCCAGACCACCTCAGGAAGATCCTGTGGAGGAGGCAACAGTGGTGTCAACAGTTTTCTCTCCAACCCCTCACTAACTGGCACCTGAGCTCAGTGCAGTGGGAAAGAAAGTGGGAACCTCATGGGCACCTGCATTTAATCTTAGCACTAGCACAAGTTCACATGCAGCTGGCCATGACCTTGGGCTCAGATCTCCTGTTTCTTGAAATGCCCTGAATTCCTCTCTGTTGCAACACACAACCCTTAGAGTAGAGTGACTGCTGGGGCAAGTTGGGTTGTGAGAGAGCTATCCCATCAAGCCAGTGAAATAGAAAGTTTGTGGAGCCCCAGAGATGGAAATATGCAAGGGTTGCTAACCTCTACAGCAGTCCAAACTTTTCAAGATGATTAGCTACAGCACCCTGAAGGTTTACTGGGAGATTCTTTTCCATACCAAGGCTACCATATAGATTACTCATCTAAGTGGACTACAAGTCTGTGAAGATTGTGAAACTTTCCAATAGCCAGGATTGGCCAGCATCTGCACTGATTTAGTTTGCTATGACTCTATTTCACATCTTACCCCTGTAAAGAGGCGGCACCCTCTCCTTCCAGTAGTTGGGGTGTGACAGATGCCAGAGTGATTTGTTTCTTGACTATGCTGTTGTCCCAGGTCTCTGAATCTTACAAGTCTAGTCTTTCTCTTGCTGATTTCCAGTGTTCTTCTTGGTCACTCACTTCAACATGTACCTATACATTTGTTCCATCTTTGTGGAAAAAGAGGCAAGTGCTGGGCACCTCTTTTTAGCCATCTTGTCTTCCTCCCCAACTAGAAGGATTTTAAACAAGAGTTGCAAGCTCAGATTATACTCTTAATAGATTACCTTGTCAGCAGTGTAGTGACTGAATTGAAAAGTAATAAGATTGGAGAAAGAGAAACTAATGTAGGTAAGAAACTATGATGATCAGAATGTATGCTTTGGTCAGTGGAAATGGACAGGAGATACTGTGACTGTGTGATTCATATGGTTTCAGTGAGCCATTGGATATCAGAGGGAGGAAGCTAAAATGATTCTCGGATTTCTGGTGGAACAAGTAGGAATACAGGGAAATGAGGGTGGGTGTGATAAATTGTTTTGCACATGTGTAGTATGTTTGTGGTATGTTTATAAAATATTCCAGTGGAGATATTCATTAGGCAGTTGGAAGCTTGAATATGGAACTTCAAGCTGTACTGACCACAGTGTATTTGAAAGTCATCAGTATCAAGTGATAGCTAGGTGTCATGGGTGATATCACCTTGGAGGACAGAAGGCATGATCTGAAGAAAAGGCACAAAACAGAAACCTGGGAAACCCTACATAAATTGTAAGAAGAGGAAGGTACAAAACCTAATGAGCAAGAAAAATCATTCAGAACATGATCCAACTCTGTTGTCCACAAGAGATTCACTCTATTTAGATTCAAGGAAAAAATAAGTAGAAAAGAAAGAATGAAAAAAGTCCATGTAAATTCTAACCAAAAGAGAGTTGGGGGTATCTATACTAATAAAAGCAGACTATGTATTGAAAAAAGGGTCAATACACCAAGAATATCTAACAATTGTAAACATACATGCACTAAATATCAGAACTCTAAAATAGATGAATCAAACATTGAATAAACTAAAAGGATATATAAACAGTTCTATAATAGTCAAAAAACTTCACTACCCTGCTTTCAATAATAGAAAACTAAAAGGAAGATCATTAAAAAATAATTTATCAACAACCCAATGACCTCATCTAACCCTAATTATGTCCCAAAGACCTTACCTCCAAATACCATCAATATATAAATTTGGGAGTTAAATTTTTATCACAAAATTTGGGGGAGCATATGAAGAATACAGCAGACGGAGCTGGGATTGTAGCTCAGCGGTAGAGCGCTTGCCTCGCATGCATGAGGCCCTGGGTTCGATCCTCAGCACCACATATAAAGCAATAAAATAAAAGACATTGTGTTCATTAACAACTAAAAAAAAAAAATAAGAATACAGCAGACATCAAAAAAATAAAGTGGACTTCATCAAAATTAAGAGCCTTTGTACATTAATAGGATAGTATTAAGCAAGTAAAAATGTAACACACAGTATAGGAGCAAATATTTGCAAACCATAGCTCTGATAAGGGGTTACTATCCAGAATATATTTTAAGACCTACAACTTATTTTTAATGGGCAAAGAACTTAAATAGCCATTGTACCATATTCCAATTAGGGACATGCAAATCAAAACCACAATGTGATACTACTTCACACCCATTAGGACGGCTACTATGAAAAAAAAGTGTGGAAAAATTGGGACCCTAGCACCTTACTGGAAGGAATGTAAAATGGTACAGGCACTGTGGAATATCATATGGCAATTCTCCAAATATTTAAACAATTACCATTCACCCCAAGAATTCCACTGCTGGTATGTATACCAAAAGCATAATTGAAAGCAGAGACTTCAATATTTGTATGCCAGTGTTTATAGCAACATCATTTACAATAACCAAAAGGTGGGAAAAGCCCAAATATCTATCAACAAATGCAGAGATAAACAAAGTGTGGCAGACATGTATTGCTTGAGGACATTCCAACTCATGAATTGACTACATATAACAGCAATCCCACAAGATCATATCACCTAGTGATGTCATAGCTATCTTAGTGTAAATACACACTATGATGTTTGCACAACAGTGGAAATCCCCCTAACAACTTTCTTAGAATGTATCCCCATCACTCAGCAATAGATGACTATACACATATCATGAAATATTATTCAGCCTTAAAAGAGAAATGAAATTCTAATACGTGCTACAACATGAGTGAATCTTGAAAACACTGTACTAAGTGAAATAAGCCAAACACAAAAGGACAACTATATGATTCTACTTATGAGGTACTTAGAATAGTCAAATTCATAGGGTGTAGTGGTTGTGAGGAGTGGGAATTGGAGTTTAATTTAGGATGATGAAAAAGTCTTGGAGATGAGCAGTAGTGACAGCTGTACAACAATATGAATGCACTTAATGCCACCAAATTGTGCACTTACATGGTCTTAAGATGGACAGAGATTTATTAAAGATAACATCAATCTGTTTAAAAATCAAAATGTGATTGGACCTAATAATGGAAGAATGTATACTCATATCTAAAATATATAAGAAACTTGTAAAATCAGTAACAGTGAAATGGGTAACACTGAGGAGGTACTTCCCTAAACGGGCTGTCCAAATAAGAAATAACCCAATAAAAAGATGTTAAACTTCATTAGTAACCAGGAGTATGTAAACTGAGATACAACTCCCAAGAATGCTTAAAATTTAAAATATATGACCATTCCAAATTTTATCAAAGATTTATAAAGTGGAAATCTTATACACCACTGGCAGGAGAAGAAATTGGTAACCTGTCTGATAGGATCTCTTAAATTTAAATATATTCATACCCGCTTCTACTTCTATTTTTATTTTTTAATAGTTGTAGATGGACACAACACCTTTATTTTATTTATTTTTATGTGGTGCTGAGGATCAAACCCAGTGCCACACATGTGCTAGGCAAGCGCTCTACTGCTGAGCCACAGCCCTATTTATATTTTTATGCCCAACAAAAATGCAAGCATATGAGCACCAAGGGACATAAACAAAGGTCTTTATAGTAATATTATTTGTATATTTGTATATCTTTATAGTAATATTAATTATTATTAATATTATTTGTATCAATAAGTATCAAAACTATAAAGAAATTGCATTAATCAAAAGTAGATAGAAAATTATGGTATAGTCATAAAACAAAGTGTTGAACATCAATGAAAATGAACACACTTCAGTTACCTACCTAATGCTTCATGAGAAAAAGAAGCCAGATGCAAAAGTAGGCATGAAATATGGTTCCTTTGTATAAATTTCAAAATCAAGCACAAAATTGATTGGGTCAAAGGTCAAGTCTCGACAGCAGGTACGTTTGGAGAGGAGGAAAGAGTAAGGGGAGAAGACCTCAAGGGGCTTCTGAGTTGCTAACAGTGTTCTCTTTCTCCACCTATATTCTGGACTGGCCATGTAATTTGTGGGGCTCAGTGCAACATGAAATTGTGGGGCCCCTTCTCCACAAACAACAATGAATGTAAATATTGACAGACCTTTGTTTATGTCCCTTGGTGCTCATATGCTTGCATTTTTGTTGGGTATAAAAATAGAAATAGGGCTGTGGCTGTGGCTCAGCAGTAGAGTGCTGGCCTAGCACTGAAGCAAGCAAAGATCTCTTCTGAGGGTGTGGCTATGCCATGCAGCTGGACTTGCTGCTCTGTTCACTTTGTAAGAACTCACTGAGATGTTCTTTGCCTCACTCTCATTTTTCCATGCATGCTGTCCTTCATAGGAAGAAGTTATTTTTTAACATGGTTAAAACAATAAATTTTGTAATGTACATTTTATCATAAAACAAAAAATAATTCAGAATCACGTATATCAAGGGGCATTCTTTACATTTCCTCCAACCCCCATGGCTTTGTGAACAATCTTGCCAAACTGAGCCCTTCAGAGCCAGGACAAGTAATCCCTGGCCTGCAGAGAGGTATCGGCCCAGGAGGGATGCTTTTACCTTAAGTCCCTCTCCTTAGTGGTTCTTCATCTCCGAGGTCCTGGATTCCTCTGAGCATCTAATGAAAACTGGAAGAAACCTCTTGCTAGAAAATTTCAACATAAATATTAAGAGTTAATATCCCTGTGGATCCCTAGGGATCTGAAGCCTCCCAAGTTAAGATTCTTTGTTCCAAAGTGACCTCCCACTCTCATAAAAATAGAAGGGAGACTGGTGAAGTGGAGGAAAGGAGACAGAGGAGAGAAGGGCAAGGGGAAATACTGGGAAATGAAGTGGACCAAATTATGTTATGTTTATGTACAAATATGTAGCAATCCCACTATTATGAAAAAGTATAATGAACCAATAAAAAATTAATGCTGGGATATCAATATCCTGGAGGAGTCCTCTCCAGATGTTCCCAGCCATCATGAAATGTGATGGGAAATGCATCTCTTGCGTATCTTGTCCGTGCATTGGTTTTCTGGTTCCTTGCTCCCTTTATAGCAGAATTTCTTGTTTTTAAATAGTCAGCTATTAATAAAACTCTCCATAAACTTTTTAAAAACCAAAAGTGACCTCCCAGGGACGTGCATCCCCCTTGTGCTAAACATGGCAGGTGTTGGCTCAGGGCCTGCTGCTTTTGTATTTTACAGGCAGTTGTTGGGGGCATTTGCTGGGTCAGGGCTGGGTTCTACTGTTTCTGGGGAAAGCTTACTGATCTCCACAAGCACAAGAGAATATAAGAAGGGACTGTACATAGCTAAGTCTGTCTTTGTTCAGTGTCCTGGGTTTGACCTGCAGAAAACAAAGCCAAGGAAAGGAAAGAAATAGTGGACACTGTTACTTGGACGAATTTAGCAAGAAAATAAGCCAAATTATCCTCCACACTGAAAGGGACAAGGGCTTATTTAGATGTCTTCAGCTCTAAGTACATTCCTAGCACCTAATGCCAAGTTCTCTTTCATATGGTTAATCTGGAAGTGGGGCAGCCTTCTCGGACTGGCTCTATATTTCCTCTGGCCTTTGTTAGCAAAATGCCCACAGACCACAAGAAAGCTAACTGTCCTACTGTGGCATAAAGAAAAGAAAACAAGCCAGTGACTGTCCTTTAGCTGGTCCAAAGAAGGGTAAGATGAATGATCTGATGACCTCCAACAAGACCTTCAAAAGGATCCTGCATCCCACGGGGCCTGAACATTGAATGCTGCACTAACATGATGTGTGTTCCTTTTCCTGTTTTCCAGTGCAATGGGCCTTGCATCGGGCCTCGCCTAGCTGTGCAACACAGACAAGTCTTCTGCCAGACACGGGATGGCATCACCCTACCATCAGAGCAGTGCAGCGCCCTTCCCAGGTGAGACGAAGCCCTGGGCCTCCTCTCTCAGCCCCTGTGTCAGTAGCACAGTGACGA
>PVHX01001953.1:0-66573 GCA_004024805.1 Geosciurus inauris | reverse complement strand
CCCCACTCCCATTCTATCTCTTTGGACTGAGACTCCAGTCCCTGAGACCAGGCTCCAAGTTCTTCCTCTACCAGCCTCCACATGGCATAGAGTTCATTCTTGGGTCACGTACAGTCATAGACATTGTAGAGAAGAGCAGATGGAGACCCAGTCAGGGGCAGAAGGCTGTTGTGGCCATTCAGAACAAAGATCAGAACCTAGGTCTGGTGATAGCGGAAGTTCTTGAGGAGCTGACTGACATTCCTGGTTTCCGAGCATTATTTTCACATTGGGCCCCATAGAGACAGACCTTAACACTGCTACCTCCTTCTTGCAGGCCTGTGAGCACCCAGAACTGCTGGTCAGATGCCTGCAGCGTACACTGGAGGGTTAGCCTGTGGACCCTGTGCACAGCAACCTGTGGCAACTACGGCTTCCAGTCCCGGCGGGTGGAGTGTGTGCACGCCCGCACCAACAAGGCTGTGCCTGAGCACCTGTGCTCCTGGGGGCCCCGGCCTGCCAACTGGCAGCGCTGCAACGTCACTCCTTGTGAAAACAGTACGTTCCAATCCCAAAGACCTCTCTGCAGTTTCCCCACAGGGCATCGGGTACAGAGGGCAATTCCTAGGACTCAGCCTGAACCCAGGGCACTGCATCAGGTACCCCAAGGATTGTGAGCTGGAGCCAGAGTTGAGCATTTTCAGGCAGGTGCATGAGTGTGTTAAGAAGTGTGTACATGTGTCCCAGCCACAAAAATGGCAGGGTGTACCCCAAGGGCTACCACCATCTCCATCCTGGTCCAGAGAAGACCAGGTATAATTGTCCAAGTGCTGGGTGAAATTGGCCTCTAGCTCACCTGCAGACTGGCTGGTGCCCACAGGGGACTACTAAACAGTGGCAGCCGGGAGCCTGGCTACTAGAGAAAGCACTATTAACACTGAAAGCACTGTTAACACTGAAGCTGCGAAGAGTGCTTCCCACTCAGCCGGCTCCCCACCCATCGCTGCTTTGCTTCTCATGGAACAAGGACCTGCTGATCACCTCCCTCCTCTCCTACCCTGGGCATCCACCGAAACCGAGCAGGGCCCAGACCCCTGGGATTTGACACTCATTTCACTCCCTCCTCTTTCAAGTCTGGAGTCTCCTCAACCCAGCATCAGCATTTGTGTTCCAATTGGGTAGGAATCTTTTTTTTTCCTTCCTCTGAATCCAAAATCCAAATTGGAGATGTTTCCTGAGAAGGACAAAAAAAAAATGAAATAAACAAATATGGCAATGCAGTTTTCCCCCAAAACTGACCTTCGCTGAACAATGGATTCCCAATACTAAGGCAGATGCCCTGTGAGCACACAGCCCCTTCCTTATGATGCATTAGGAATGATCTTTGGTAAAGTGCTGACCCATGTTGGTACCATTCGCTCAACAGGTGCAGAGAGTACCAGTATGGAATGCAAGTAGTTAAGACTGGCTTACCAGGTCAAATCAGCACCAGTAATTAAGAACCAACTAGTCTGCACCAAAACTGAGCTGGAACACGATGATGTTGTGCTTAAGGTCTGGTGGGTAGAAGAACTGAGCAGCTTAGGCAGAGAATACAAGTAAACAAACTTAAGAGTAAGGTCCCACTGCCTTGGGGATAAAGGCTTCCAGCCAGAGCCTCACTGCATCTCCTTCCACATCTGGCAGAATGCAGTCCTTCTGGGAACCATCTCAAGGAGGAGAGTCACTCACTAAAATACCAAAAGCCCATGGGGAAAAGCAAGCAAGAAAGTGAGGTAGTCCCAAGAGGAGGGAAAGTACAGGTGACATCAGGAAGTAGAGGCAACTATGAAAAGGCAAAGAGGGCCCAGGGATGGGTCCCATCATTTCATTCAGCCAGATGACTGCAGGCTGGTGCTGTCCCTGCTGTGGGCAGCCTGGGAGGCAAGTGGCTGAGCTCTGCCACAGTGAGAGCTGCCCAGAGGGGCTGAAGCATAGTAGCCAAGGCAGACCCCAGCAGGCCCCCAGAAGCCAAATGCTAGTTAGCCTCTGTTTCACATCTCCTTTCTGTCCCCTCCCCACCCCCTCCTTTCCCAGTGGAGTGCAGAGACACCACCAGGTACTGCGAGAAGGTGAAGCAGCTGCAGCTCTGCCAACTCAGCCAATTCAAATCCCGCTGCTGCGGAACTTGTGGCAAAGCGTGAAGACAGGGCGCGGGGAAGAACTCCACCCTGGTCACACAAAGGACTCACGCAACCACCTGGGACAGAACTTAAGCTTTGTTTTATTTATTTATTTCCCCCTCCCTCCCCACACCCTCACCTCCACCCTCACCCCTGAGGACCTCAGCATGTTTTTCTGTTTCAGTTAGCTGGAGGACAGAATGTTGGGAAAGGAAAAGGACAGGTGTCAAAAGGAGGTGACAGAGCAGGCCAGGCAGACAGCAGCCACTCCCTTACAGAGCCAGTTCCCTCCCAACCTAGTTCTCAGAGAGGCCTAGGAAGAGAGAGCCAGGGCCCCTGCAGACAGCCAGAGGGTTTATAAAGGATTGGTGCAAACATCAGACAACCAGCTGGTCTTTCCAGGAAGCACAGTTGATGTGGGTGTTGCTTCTTTGTCTCCTCCTCTACCTATCTTTCCACCCTCCCAGCACCACCTCCAGTGGTGGTAAGGACCTACCCATGATGAGGCAGAAACCAGCCCAGAACACGGCTCTTCTCCTCCCATGTGGAACATAGAGACTCAAACACAGGGATAGGTAGCAGTAAAGGAGACAATTACAGTAGGCCTACTACACACAGTGATGCAGAAACTGACCAACTGACTGAGGAAGGGAAGGGACAGCCGTGAACTGCCTGTGTCTGCTCATGTGACAGACTCAACTCCAGAGCACCTGGCAGATTCAGTGAAGGTGCGGGAAGATGGTCAGATCTCTGCTGCCCTCAGAGTGCCCTTGCTGCATGGTAGGAGACATGTCCCTCACTACCTGAGTGAACTGTCCACCTGTGCAGCTGCAGCAAAGCCAGCCAGGGGTCAGCACCTGGCTGGGTAGTAAGTATGCCCAGCATCTCCTCTTTGAAATCAAGAGCCCCCAGTCCTGAACTACCTGCTGCTGTGGGCCCGGGGCTTTCTGAGCAGGAACAGGCCAGGTTTTCTGCCTAAATGGTCTTTGCTGCTCCACTTAAGGGCCAAGGACTGGGGTCCCTTTGTCAAAACCAATTCACTCATCTGTTTGCCAGAGAATATCAGGCTGTGGCAACCACTTCCTTCTAGAGCTGACCAGAGAACAGGGTGGGACAGTGGGTTTGCAGGTGCCTGTGGTGCACCCTGCCCAATCCAGCGGCTACCCCCAGGGGCTGTGGGCCCCTTACAGAGCATAAGAGCTCCTATCTATAATATTATGTGGCAGGTTGGGGTGGGGTGACGAAGAGTTGTGGCAAAGCCAAATGATAGATCTAGACTCCAAGAAGGTCCTGTAAGGCTTTTCACCCCCACCCCCACAGGCTGTGAATACGCCAAACCCCAAGGCAATTAACAGGCACCAGCTGGGGCAGCTCACACTGCAGCAACACCTATCAGCTGTGTTGAGACGACCACAGCCAAGTCTGGCAGCAAAGACACTTTGGGACTATTCAGCTAATTGCTCATTCAGCAGAACAGCTTTGGGCGAGTGATATTTTGTTTTCCTTCTCCCTCTGAGGGGTCCCAGTTTAGGCTGGGCAGCCTCAGACAAGCCACCCCTCACATACTCGTGAGATGCCACTCACTCTGGGGCCACCACTGACATCAGGGCTGCATTTCCCATCCAGCCTGGAAATAAAATTTGGGAGGAAGACAATATTAACCTGTGTCCTCTCTAGGTGAGCTGTGGACAATTAGGGTGGGTCTTTTAATTCCTCACCACAAACATAGGCTCTAAGAAATCATGTTACTAAAGATCAATGTAATGTTTATTTAAAATAAAAGAGAATGTTTTCTATGTATATCTTTTGTGAATATTTATTAGGATTTCTTGTATAAAAAAGTGCAATATTAATAATTGTACATTGTCATCCAGAAAAAAAATATTTGGGGATTTTTTTTATTAACTTCCTACAGCTGTGTTCTTGTAAACTCAGTGGTGATCATTGTATTTTTCCTATTTTTAATAGAAACTGGTGTTTAACTCTGGATCCATTATTCACTTTGTACAGAATACTTTGTAAAAGCTAACACGGGATGTTGGGGCAACAGGTGATTCATTTGTGTCACAAGAGTATTGTATAGAATGGTAAAGACAGCTTCCATAGTACTCACGTGGTTGATTATGTCTAATTCAACAGCTATTGAAAATTGGCCAATATTTACATTTCCTTTAAAAAAAAAAAAAAGCTGTCTTCCAGCTCCACCACATGTCAGGGTGAGGAGTTGGAAGTGGGTCTCAGAACAAATTGGAGAGCCTAGGTGTGGGGTGGGAAGAGTGTGCTCCTTGCATGAGATGAATGTACATTTAATGTTTGTTCTGTGAATCCTGACTCAGCAGTACTACAGATTATTAAGGCTGCTGGATAATGTGGAAGGGGGCACTTCCTCCTCTAAAACACAAAACTGTATTTATATTTTTTGTACAGATAATACAGCTTATTTATTTAAATCTTGTTGTCCGAGTCTCTCTTAAGCTCAGCCTTCCCATCATGTTTTATACTGGAGATGAAGAAAAGTCTCTGTCAATTTGGTGGTTCCCAACCATTTATGTATGTCTGGCTAAAACAGAAAGATTGCAGTTTTCAGCTTTGCATGGGAAGCTCAGGGCCTGCATCTAGAAGGTCCAGCTCTCTAAATGAACCCAGAGCAGCTGCACTGGTATACAGGCACACATTCAGGTTGAACCAGTCATCTCATTTACAGCCATATGTGGTATCCTGGGACAGATGCAGTCTTGGTGTGGAAGTACTCTCTTTTCAGGTCAGACTTCCTATCAACGAGATTGTGTGCGGTGTGAAGCGTCTGCATGATGAAGTTGTGACTATAGACTATTAGTTGAGGCTAACCTATATGGAGTATGACATTTAATCTTTGCATCCACCCTATGATTATCCCTATGTGCACAGAGGTAAATAAAAGCTCAGAGAAGCCCAAGGTCACCTAACTGGGGGAACCGGGATTCACACCCGGGCAGTATAACTCTAGCCAAAGCCTTGCTCTTCTACACTGTGCTGCCTCCTGTCCCTCTGGGCTACAACTGCCCGTGCCGCCTCAACACACACACCATCCTTCCCTGACTGATTTCAGGTTGATAGATGATGACAGTGAGCCATTTTACAGGAATTGTTGCTGTCCTAAAATTAATTTCTTTGGTTTATAGGGCTCCTAGCTCGCTAAAGTATTTTAAATATAGAAATGTAATAGAAATATAGCTGCTGTAGGAAGTGCAGAAAAACCAAAGCACCTTTGTAGAGTTCTTTACAAACAGGCTCAATAAAAGGACAGCATGTCCCCAGCCCAGGTGATGTCCACACAGGAACTGCTACAGACACTCCAGAGCATCCAAGCCTGAAGGCCAAGCTCTGGCCCGTTTTCCAGAAACTCAACACCTCACACGCCCTTGGAGCAGTGTGAAAACATGCCCGAAAGCTCTTCCTGAAATTCTAGTCATTTTCTAAGAAGTTTTCCATTTTTCTTTAAAGAAAATCCAATGCTAGAATCATAAACATATGCCAGTGACCAATGTCCTACAGTGGTCCCAGGGCCAGGGAGAGAACCCAGAAATGCCAGAGCAAAAACTCAAGATGGCCCAAATAGTGGGAACATATGGAAATTTTTCCAGCCCAAATCATAGTGTTTCACATGGAGGGGGAAAAGATTCCTACCAAGATGCCACCAACTACAGTAAAAATGTTTAGAATTTTAGCCACAGGCCAGTCCTGGGGTGGATTTTGTTTTGGGGTGTTTTTTTTTAAGTTATAGATGGACACAATACCTTTATTTTCTTTCTTTCTTTCTTTCTTTCTATGTGGTGCTGAGGATCAAACTCAGTGCCTCACATGTGCTAGGCAAGTGTTCTACCACTGAGCTATGACCCCAGCCCATGGTGAGGGAGGTTACCTTCATAAGTTTCCAAGACTCTAATAACATGAATCGAGGAAATCTTCAAAACCATTAGGACCAGAACAGTCAACAAAGGCCATTCATGCCTCTGCTTCCTTATCTGTACAAGTAGAATTCTTCAGAAGGTAGGGTTGTTGTGAGAAAAATATTAATTCACATTGAGAAAACGTAAGAGTATAGGCATAGCATCAAAGTACACATCAAATGTTCATTGCTATTATCATCATCCAAAATACCCTGACAGGGGCTGGGGTTGTAGCTCAGTGGTAGAGTGCTTGCCTTGCATGTGTGAGGCACTGGGTTTAGTCCTCAGCACCATGTAAAATAAATAAATAAAGGTATTGTGTCCATCTACAACTAAAAACAAAAACAAAAAAGAAATACCCTGACAGGGATGGAAGATGAAGGGCAGGGCTGAAAAAATGTTAGCTAATTCATGCTATTTCCCATTGTTACCTTTGAAAGACTCTCTCTTGTGTTTCCATTTTTTAATGAAACCAGTCATCCTTTTAAAGCACAATAATGTACAATAGTATCAATAACAGATGTTAATGAATCAATTTCTATGTCTTGGAAAAACACAGATCAGTCTATGTAATCAACTCGAAGACTCACCAAAATACCAGCAAATGTCCAGAAAAATGTTCCCAAGACAAACCTTCCCAGGACAAATGTTCTCTTACAACATACAACATATTAAAGATACATACACACACACACACCTCATCTCAATTCAACATACCCTAATGTACATGCAACTGCCATTTCCTTTGAGTTAGTATAAAACGTGGAGAAGTACTCATTCATGAGAAAATATAAAAGTAAAAGTTAAAATCAAGGGCATCTCACTTGCCAAGAGGTAGAGTTTCTCATAAACAATACACTATTATCCCCTTACTTCATCCTGCAAATAAACCCAAAGGAAATATTCTAATTTTGTTAAGCATTCTCAACCAACAAGAGACAAGTTATACCTCAATGATCAATCTGTGAGGCCCCCAAAAGTAGTCAAAGTCATCCACAATGGGCAGAGAAAATGATGGAGTAGACAAAGAGATGGAGTTCCATGAAAATAACCTGTCAGGTGAATTAACCCAAAGGAGCCTGAATTAATTAGGAAGCAAAATGAAACACAACACCCTTGATTTTGTCTCTCTCTGCCCCTCATTTTGTTCAGAGAACCAGCTATGAACTAGTGAGTTTATGATTCAGCCTTAGTATGCCTTGTGTGAATTATGGCAGGCAGGTCATTTACCCATGTCACATACTGCTGATCAGGAAAATATCAGTGATGATATAAGCCTTGAAGTAACACTAAAGAACTTGAGTACATGATAAATTCTACCAATCCCCTAAGTTCAACCCAAAATTTCTCCCTCCCACCTAGCCATCCTGTTCAGAGATGATGCTTTTATAGGCCAAATGTGTATATGTTTGTCAGAGATTAGTATCTCTAGCTAAGCCTAAGCTGCTTATTCGTAGCACTCTGAGACATTCGACTGTTTCATTGCTACTCCTGAATTGGAAGACAAATATTGATAATCAAGCCTTTGCTAATAAGAACTGGGCTGTCTCCTTATTGTCAACTAAACGTTTATAACTTCACTCAGATGGCTTCCGTGAAGCACCTGGTCCCAATCAACCACATGCGTCACGCCTCTGATAACACAATATACAGATGTCACTCACCTCTCTGTTTTCAAAGGGCAAAATCCAAGTTCAACCAAACATTTCCCTGGCTGCTCCTAAAGATATAGTTTATACATATGTAAACAGAAGTTAAATGTGCAGTTTTATGTGAGTGAAGAGAAAGCAGACAGAGGAAAATGGTTCTCCTGCCGAACATAAATAATATTTGTTTAAGCAGAATGCTTAGGGCCTGAGAGATTGTACGGTCAGCATTCAGACCAGAAAGCATGCCTGGGGATCTGCCTTGTCCACTGGGACTGTGTGATGGCCAGGCTGACCTCGTGACAAATTCCATGTAGGTTAGTGGCCAAACTGAACAACTCCATTACTGGATAAGCAATTCCAGAAAATGTTTAATGGTCAAGGTCAGGAGTGAAGTGATGAAGTGTGTCCTTGCCTTGGTTTTCTTCTTCTCCACCCCCACCATCATTTTTAAAATAATAATGAAAAGTTCAAGAAATAACCTTGAGGTCAGTCAGTGAAGGATGTCAAAATTGTTCAGTTGCCCATGTAGTTCTGCCCCATGGCTAGAGGTTAGCATGTCACAAAGCCAGTGCAAAAGAGAGATGCCAACACCGTGGATTCCTGTGCTGAATTTCTTCAGCCTGCCCAGGCCCCTCCAAGCCAGAGTAGAGAGACTACAGGTGCCCAACTGGGAGCAGGGTCCTGTGATTGGAACCCCCTTTGCACTGTGCGATTTGCTTTTGCACATGAGCCTATCCGGGATGGAAAACAACTCAAGTCCTCATCTGGTTCTAGTGATCCTTGCCTGCCTCCTCCCTGCCAGGTGGGCTACTATCCTTGCTCATCTTGTCTTTCCTGGTTTTTCCCCCATCACAAAGTTTTCCTTTCCCTCAGAGTTAGACACACTCTTGCTAAGCACCAACTCTGGGCCCTGAGAACTTAATACCTGTCTTCAGGGAGCTTGGGGGTCCAGTATGTTCTACTGTAATTGTGAAGTCCAATTCTGAGACTCTCCAGCTCTTCCTCCTCATTTGGTTCCTTCCATAGTCAGTACCCAACAATTGCTCCCTTTAGTCCTAATTCCCTCTCTGGAGCTCTTTGCAAAGTTCTCCTGACTAGTCTCCTTAAATCTACTCTGGTCTCCACCAATTCACTCTCCAGGTAGCAGCTACAATTGTTGTTATATTACCAGTAAATACTTCAATATTAACTGATGTATACATGTGAAACTAACTTAAATTTACATCCTAATTAGCTAACATTTAATATACCCAATCATGAATCTATTCCAGAAATGGCCTACCAAGCATCTCAGATATTGGTATCTAAATCTGCACAAGAGTGTTTATTAGTTATACAAAGTCCTTCACTTACACACAGGTGAAAGGTGCAGTGCTAGAGGACTGGAAAGAGTCCACAGCACCCCTGTCTTTTGCACAAATAATCTAAGATTCCAGTTTCCATGGCTTGAGTGGGTCCCTCTTCATCACAGGAGCTACCAGTGGGGTGGTATTAAGAGGTGATAGTGAGGGTCCTTCCCTTCATGAATGGGATTAGGTCTCTCATAAAGGAGCTCTTTTGGCCCTTCCACCTTCTGCCATAGGAGGTCAGAGTATCCCTTCCCTTCAAAGGTGAGGGGGGTCTAGCTCAGCTGACCGTCACAACCTCAGAGAAGCCATCCCTGCCCTCGGAGCTAACTGCTGCCCTCCTTCTCCCTCAAAGTACCCAGCACAATCACACCTGTTTGTCCAACCCTGGTACCTGGTGACCTTGGCTTCAGAAAAGGCCCTTTCTCTCTCAGGACTGTGGGTAGAAAAGGGAAACAAGGAAAGTCTTCCAGAACTCATAGGCGGCTGCAGTCACTCCTTATCAGGGACCACAGCGGGAGGCAGAAGTGCCATGCCTGGTTTTGCAAAAGCAGCATGCAAGCCACCCAGCATCCAGATGTCCTCCCCAGCCCTCCCCAAACTCAACAGATGGCAACTCCATCCTTTCAGTCACTCTACACCAAAATTCTGGAGTAATGCTCCATTCTCTCTCATTTTTACCCCATATCCAATCAGCAACTTCATGTGGCCCACCTTTGAACCATGCCCAGAATCAACTCTTTCCATGACCCCCACTTCTACTCCCCAGGAATGAGCCCACACAACCATCCAGGCAGAAAGGCTACAGGGCCCTGCTTCCACCCAGACTACCTATGGCCTCCTCGAGCAGTCAGCGGACTGCAGTGATGATTTTCACTTAAACCTGATCTTGGCATTTCCCTGTTCCTAGCTTCGTGTTTGCTCCCCTTGACTGACCTCCATACTGTTTCCTGAACATACCTACTCAGAAATATGCCCACCACAGGGCTTTTACTCTAGCTGTTTCCTGATATCCTCTTGGCTCCCTCCTTCAGCTCCTCCTTTCTCAGTGACCCTTGCCGACCATATTTCAACCTATAATTAACTACCATCTATGCTTCCTAAGCTCCAGAGTCAGTTCATCTCAATTACATCCCTGGTGCACTTACTGCCTTCTGACATACCATGTACATTTTTGGCTTTAATACATGGTCATTATTTAACTATATATAACTGTTCATTGTTTATCATGCTATTTATTATAAATGAATGTCTGTCTCCCCCACTAAACTATGAGCTCCACAAAGGCAGGATCTAAGTCTATGTTGTTTTTTGTTTGGCTTGGATTGGTTGATTTTTTTAACTGATATAACTCCAAAGCACTCAGAGTAGAACCTGCCACCCAATATACATTTTCTGAAGGAACAAATGAATAAATGTACATATTTATATGTGTGTGGATGGATGGATGAAGGAAAGAAAGAGGCAGAAGTATGATCAGTATTTGATAGTGCATCCTGTCATCCCAATGACCAGAGCTAAGACAGCCATGTGGGCCTGTGGAGGAGAGTAGGCATATGTAAGAGGAGGAGTCAGACAGCAAATCACTGAGTCACTGCCCATCACACAGGGAGCTCACCTGACAAGCAGAAAATGGATACCAGGAAGAAGCTGGAGAGCACCTGAGGACCACCTGGGAGGTATTCCCAAGGCAAGTGTGTTGAGGACTGCAGCCGACCCAGACCCCCAAAGACAACTTGCACAACCAGAAAAGGGCACCATGATAGCCTCAAGTCGGGGCCTCTTGGGCCCACTGAAAGCAAAGGTGAGAGAATCATGGCGTCTCCACAAGCTTGTTACCCAAAGCAACCAAACCTCCCTAAACACCATCATGGAGTTTTATAATGAAACAAACTGTAGATGCAACTGTGTATTACCAAGTCACAAGATGAAAATACCTTTTCTAAAAATCTCAAGTGACCATTTTCTAGACTAAAAAGAATCTAGTCTAAAGTAATTAACGGTTTCAAACCAAGAGCTTAAAAATTTAAAGAGCCTTTTAAATAACCTTCAGCTTCTGGATGTAACCATGTTAGACTTATAAGTAAACAAGTGTTGTGTAAAGGAACCCTACTGTAATCTCATCAACCCTACATTTGTGTGCATGAATGTGTGTGTGTGTGTGTGTGTGTGTGTGTATCCAGAAGGGATTGTGGAATAGGTTTGTAAGCTAACCTGTACTAGGTACAGTGGAGACTCGCACACCACTGCTGTACCCAGAGTTCTCTCTGCATGTTTACTTGAGTCATACACCTGCAAACTGCATGCCCTTTAAAAGCATCCCAGAACTTGTTCTTTCTCAACGTGACTAGCCTCTTGCATCTCACTAGCACTGTCCTTCTTCCATGGTGCCATTCAAAAACCTCTTTAATGTCCATAAGGTTTGTTTTACAGACTTCATTTCCTCTAACCTTCTGAGCAACCCTTTAAGGAATCTGCCTCATTGTTTAACCTCCCTGAGCCTCAATTGCCTCCCTGTCCTGGGGAGGGGACGTGGATATCAACAATAGAGATGGGTCATGTGGATTAAATGAAGTGTGTTGGGGCTTTAACTCTCTAAACAGCTCTATACAGGAGATACTCGAGTCCGTTGTCCATCATAAGTGAACTTTCCCAGGCCCCCTACATCCTGCCCTCTAGCTGTACCATAACCTCCCATTCATCAAGAAGCCACACAATCTCAACGGTCAATGATCAGGCTATGTTAACACTCAGAGATGACCTTGAGGCACTGCAGGATCCAGTGAGGTTTCTGAATCATCAAAGAAAAACTGAACAACGTTTGCATGGTTTGTGTATTTTACTGTATTCAAAACTTATTTGAAAAAATTTATGATGAGTACTTGGCAGTAATTCTCAAAGTATGTTCCAACAGGTTTTACATAATAAAAGGGCTCTACTGTCTCGGTTTTAAAATGCTGTTTCTGCCTGCTCAGCATTCATTCTTCCTTTCCCTGGAAGCTAAATTTGTGTTTTCTTTTGGGGAACCACCACCCAGCACTCCTGCTTTTCATACCATTTACATGGGTTGACCACACATACACAAGACGAGGTCCACGGGTGGACCCAGTTCAGGCCTGGGCAATAAATATTTTCTGTTGCCACAATGATCAGCTCAGGGATCTGCATGTGACACATGCCAGCAAGACAATTCAGGGATTTTTACTGGAGCCACTGGAAATGGGAAATCCTTTTCTCTCCACTAAAATTGCTAGCTAGGAGAATGTTATAACCTAAAATCACTAGAAATCACTATATGGACAGGGCTCACCTTATAAAGCCATATAGAGAAAGCAAAGCCAAAAGATGGTGACTAGGACCTCATCACATCATTGAAGACCTTGGGTCAAATTATATCTAAAGCCAACAGATAATGTCCTAGAGTGTTCCATTGCCCAAGCCAATAAATTATATTTTTTGCTTGAGCACTTGTAATTGCAAGAATGCTGATTCTTACACCGTTTCACAACATTAAATAAGGTTACTTTATGGCAGGGTTCATAGAGACTTCAAAATATTAACATGTTATGAATCTGCATCAGGAGATATAATATGAAGCATTTCCCAAACTTATGTGTCTAATGAACTTCTTTTTGGAAGACCCTATCATCATGGGACTTGTATCAAACAGAAAACACCTTAGAAAAGGCAAATACTCATTACCTTTAAGTTCACCTAATATTAAAATAGTGTAAATCCCCATTCACTTATTGTTCTGAGTAAATCAGACAAATGTTCTCAATGGATATTTATCCAACACTGTTGATACATTTTTCCAGCCCTTAAAAATGCATGTGTATAATTTTCACTCTTTTTACTAAATTGGGGTCATAAGCACAAACCATAGTTTATTTTTCCAGACTTAATGTGTGTGTGTACACAGAGAGATATTTATTATATTGGGGTCATAATTCCTGAACTGCTATATTTTTGAGTTCTGTATTTTTAAATAGTTTTAGCTTCTCATCTCGTTCCCAAGCTATCAGCTGTCACTCCTTTTATTCTAAATGTGTCTGCCTCTAGCAATAGCCCTTCATATTCTTCTGAGGACATAAACCAGAGAAGATAAACTCATTGGAATTGTGCATTTAAAAAAATGGAGGTAGGGCCAATATGTCCAGCACTTAAGCCAGGTTAGGTGGTGTGCACTGAGTTTCTATTCATGAAATTCATGTCCATGGTGATCTTGGCACCTTCAAGGTTGCTTATTTCCAGGTTCCTGCCTTAGTTTTGTACAGCTAAAGTTTCCAAATACACCTGACCTTCAAATGTGGGAAGTACTATACTTAGCCAAGAAAAGAACCACTCCAGCTTGATAGTAAGCACTAAAGTCTACTTTGAAACTGTAAAATGAAAAGGGCTTAAAAAACAAAAAAAAAAAAAAACAGGAGAACTCACAGTCCAAAAATATCCAGTTCTAAGTTCCTAAGTCATCCATTGGCACAGAAGTCAAATTTCAGTCATTTTCCAGGCATTTTGTCCACCTATAACTCTCCAGTTGCTGTTTGCCTATTTGAGGGTATTTGTGGGCTTCCCTGTTTTAAAACCCTATAATAGAATGGATGGGGATTTGGGACTACAGGGAGGTAAACCTTCCCCGCTTATCATTCAGAGTGTAGCCTTGGCCCTGAGCCGGCAGCTAGGCAGGGCACAGCTGGTATGGGCAGAAAAGATTCACAAAAATCAGTGCTAGACTCAGCTGGATAGTGGAAGTTTTCTGAATCCTTTCAATTCGCATCAAAGAGGCTTTGCAGCCACACTTTGAGGCATTGCACGGAAAAGGCATCAGGGCGTCTTGTGTCTGTGTCTAAAGATCCAGAGGCAAGGACTGGAGGCACCTGTGGCCCAGTATATGGTGTAAAGAGAAGCCCAGCCTAGTATTGCCCTGATGCCTTTTCCAGAATATACAGCAAATGTTCTGGAAGGTTCATAGGCTCCTGGTCTCCCCTTGCACCCCCACAGTGGGGAGAAGTCAGGCACCTGCTCAGACAGCCATGTGCAAACTGAGTCTGCTCTGCCAAAGTAAACACCCCTGCCTACCTCCCACCCCAGAATTTAGGTTCAGAAGGGCCTCTGTCTTCCCACTTAGAGGCCTGCCGACCAGATGTGGGCTGGGTGATGGCCGGAGGGTCCAGGGGGCCCATTAATCTGCAATTAGGACCATACATGCCCCCACCTGCCCCTCCTGCTTCCTCTTGACAAGTACACATCTGAAAAGCACTTTTAGAGGAAACGGATCCCTCAGTTCTCATCCAAGAGTGTCACTTCGGAAATCATTGCCCTGGGGTCATTAGCTCCACTCCTGCCATAGAAACAGAAGCTTAGGTTTGGGGATAGTTATTCTTACTGTATGTTTTATTTCAAACAATCTTGAAACAGTAAGACTATAATGGAAAGATATTTAGAGGGCACTATGGATAGAAAAGCCCAAAGCAACAAGAACTGCCTGCCCTACCAGCCACCCAAAACACAGGCCCACTCAGCACTGCCCTGATGTCAGAACTGGGCTATGATCTCTGCTCAGCTGAAGCTGCCCCCGAGTCCCTTGTGATATCTAACAGGGATAGAGAAGACGACAGTAAGACTAAAGACAAGGGTACAAGACAACACTGTCTAATCCTGGCTGTGTGGGACTTGGAAATGGCCCTGGGATTCAGATATTAGTGACCCTCACCAGGGCTCCCTTCACCTGCAAACACCCCTTTAACCTAGTTCTGATTCTACACTGTCCAGGTTCACCTGTCTGCTCTGCCAGGTGACAAAGGCATCCTCTGGTTATGTTGTACATTTGAAAAACTTTGATGAAATCCTTTCAACTGGCTCCATGCAGGTGGGGGAGAGGGATGCCAACCTGCACTTATCACCTTCCCACCCCACATGCATATTAAAATATAGTCAAGAAATAATGAAATTATAAAATGCTTCAATGGAGAAAATAGGAGGCGGGTTCTCAATGGACAAGAGACTTCAAAAAATCTGATGATGGAGTATTGACTGACATATCTAGAAGCAGCCATAGCCTTCTATATAGAAGAGACAGGTGGCAAGAGAGCAGGAGTGAGAATCAGCAGGTCTTCAAGGCAGAACCCAGCAGGGGCTCAAGATTTGAAATACGAGGCACCAAGGAGGGTAAGGTGGCAAACAGTGAGATACACAAGGGAATCAGTAGCAATGGACACATCTTTCCTCTGCCTCCCATCACTGGTTGGCCCCAAAGCATGAAGCCAGACCATAAAAGGAAGTTCATCTTTAAACAGAGAAAATGATGCAAAAGCAGAATGGAGAGTCCTTGACCTATTCTTAGTGCTTTAATAAAGTTTAATTAGGAGAGGGCTTGGGGCATAGTTCTTGATCCCCCAAAAGTGAGGGCAAAGTACTAGGATCTTCACCCTGGAGGTGGACCCACTGTAATGTGAACCAGAGAATAAGCTCTGCTCTAGCTTCTTAGCCTGCTCACCTGGTGGCAGACCTACCCACAGCCTGCAGTAAGCAGACATCACCATCCCATGAGGGATCTCACACTCAGCAGATGCCACATTCCCTAATCCAGCAGACCACTTGCACCAGACTGCTTTGAGCCATCTCAAGGCTGCCCCACCAGTAGAGCCCACCCTCTCTTACCAATCAGCCTCACTTGGAGACTGCTTTCCTGATAGAGTTTACCATCTTTCAGCTTTCTGCCCAATTTTCTTCCCCAGAACATCATCCCCAATAACCTCCTAGATTCTGTACCAGAAATGATTTCCTGCACAGTCAGAAAACTTTTCTTTGATCTCTAATAATTGTTTTTAAATTTTTTTTAGTTGTAGATGGACACAATATTTATTTTTATGTGGTGCTGAGGATCGAACCCAGTGACTCACGCATGAGAGGCAAGCACTCTTCCACTGAGCCACAGACCCAGCCTGATCTCTAATAATTTTTTTAGCATACCTATGCTTCAGGAATCCTAGGCTACAGCAGGTGAATGAATGAGCTCTCACTTCAAGCTCACAAGTGAAAAATACATAGTAAAAATAAGTATGTACATAGTTTTAAGAGAAAACAATGTGTTTGAAGCCTTCTATCACCAGGATTTGAAGAGGGTTCTGTCATGTATTAGAACATTGTGATCCCGCGCGCGCGTGCGCGCGCACGCGCACAAACACACACACACACACACACGCTTTAATAGCAGGATCTTTTTCCAACAAACTCAACATGGACACCCAAATTAAGAAGCTGCTGCTCTGAGCACAGCAGGAAGGAAACCCATCTGCTCAGCTCTTTACCATCTCCTCCTAAAACCAAATTTCCAGGGAGCACAGTTAGCAGATCCAACTCAAAATAAAAAGTAATTTAGCAAAATGGAAAAAAGTTAATTATTAATTTCACTTTGTAAAATGTACAAAATAAAAAAAACCTGAGCAGTACTCCTTTACCTGCACACTTGTGCTTGCTAACCAAAGAAATCATAGATTCCACCAGTCAGAACTCAGCAATCTTCACCCCACCTGCACTTTGTGAGCGTTAACCATGAGCCAAGCTTAATTGATCTATGTATACTCTATCAATCAATCCAAACAACAAAACTACATGGCCAGTATTGCCATTATCCATATTTTTACATGTTAAACAATTTGATCCAGGCTTCATAGCTCAGTCAAGGCCAGGATGCAATCCCAGGTCTGCTGTACTCCAAAGACTATGTATGCCTTTAGTACTGTTGCACTAGTCCCCATAATCGCTACTTGTATTCTTTTTTATGTGTTTTCTGAATTTTTTTACTTGTGTCAACCACTTTCATAATATTAAGGATATTTTAATTTGGAAGCAAAAAAAGAATGCAGGGGGCATTGGTTTTTAATGCCAAGGGAAGCAGGCAAAGCAAGAATGCCCTGGGTGGCTCATCCCACCTGCAGTCACCATGGAAATGACCAGCAAGTTTTCCCCTAAACATCACAAAGACAGGGCTTGCAGGAAATCCCTCTTTCCAACAAGGATCTGCATGCCTTAATCAAGTTAATCCCATCCTTCGGTTTACTCCCTATCAATCAGAAATATTAGAAAAGCTTATTATTCTGGATTTTACCAAACACTGCTATATACCTATACTAAGAAGGAAGAGAATAAAGGAGAGTGTACAAGAATTAAAAATCCTAATCTACCAAAGCAGACCATGTCTAAAACTGATGAGTCAGCAAGCAGAAGTATATGCATCATTTTTTAGGAATGTGAAGAAAAGTATTAGCAAAAACATATAAAACAATTTAAAATTGTTCTCCCTGAGGAAGTAATCATTGCAGGGGGTGGAGATAGAGATTGCTGCATTTTAAAATGCTTTGCAAAAGCATTTTAGAACTATTTGGCTTTCCAAATCACACCTAATATTTTTCTGATTGATGAAAAAAAAATGGTATTCTCCCTTTGCCTAGTGGATTCTGGTAAGCTTGGATGCATGGTTTGGCATGGTTTGTGGAGTCAGAAGATCTGACACACAAAGATGGCAGGTGCCTGCACCATCAGAAAGCAGATATGATGGAGTCAGAAGACTTGAATTCCAATGTTGGCTCTGCCACTCTGAGTTCTGTGGCCTTAGACAAGGTGTTTGGCCACTCTGAGGCTCCCCATTCCATAAGGACAGCTATCTCGATCCCATGTAAGCAAGGAGAGGATTAAATGATGTAGATTCCTACACAGGGATGCAAACTAAGCTCATGATGAAGATGCAAGAAGTGGGGACTTGTATACCCTGGGCCTTATAGGTGAGAGCTATGAACAGACTGAGCCCCAGGTAAGAAGACACAGATTCCCTGCTCAAAAACCAGGCCCTGAGAGGAAGCCCAAGTCTCTAAACTTGGGCTGAAATCTCACCTTCGCCACACTGTTCCCAAGTTCTTAGTACCATGAGATTATTTTAGGATTCTACAGATTTGAGAGGTAAGTGTGCCAGATGTCGGTCTGTGTCCCTGTTGTGTGAGCCTCATCCCAACCCATAAGCCCATCTCACCCTGATAAGGCATCCCCCTTGAACAATTTCCTTCCTCAATTCTGCTTAACAAAACTCTAAATTACTTGGCCTTGAAATCAAATTTGGTAAAACCTGGGGCCCAAGAGGAAAATCTCCAAGTCAGGACCTGGTCATCACTATGTAAAGCTTTGTCACAGATCTGGTCACAGCTGTCATTATAGGACAAGGAGGCCCAGAATTCCCTGAAAGCAGCACAGCTTGGGGCAATTCATTCCAGGCTCTAAGCATCTAGGAGAGCCCACGGCTTCTGCTCACAACCCAGGGACCAGTTCCCGCCTGCCTGTTTGCCCAGGATTCTTTATTACCTTTCTTCCCCTGGAATCAAAGCCTGCACTGGTTTGGGGATGCAAAGAGGTCTGTCAGGTCCATGTACACAGGTTCTGAGACTGCCACCAGACCTCTTCCTCTCCCTCTATTATCCATGACTAGAGAGACCTGCAACCCATCAGAGAGCACTATTCTTGCTCTTATATCATGTAGGAAAGAGGTAGAAAGATGCTTGTGAAGCAACCCTGGGCACAGAGGACCCAAAACAAGGCAACAGCCCAGGCCCACAGAACCCCCAATAGTGGGAAATGTTAGGATGTTTAGTGTAAAATTTCCCCAAAGATCCCAAGGAATACAGACTGTTCTCTGCATGGACAACACATGAGGGTGAACACATGACCTATAGTCACCCCAAAATAAAATTTATTCTTTGACACTTCAGACTTGACAAGGGTTGATCATTATGTCAATTTATACAATGATTAAATTAATAAACTACATCTGGAGTCAGAGAAAAACCTGAGACCACCTTTGATTCCATGAATACAAGAAGGTAAGGGACCTGAGGGGGTGAAGGAGAGACTGTAGAGAGAGCATTAAGAGGGGATAATTAGTGATTAAATGTCATTTATCCTTGAGTCAGTGATTCTCATTTTATTCAAGTGTCCTGGAATTAGTGATGAAGTTGGTTTTTGTTTTGTTTCTCTCTCTTTTTTTTTTTTTCTTTTTTCCATTTTGGGGAATTTGGTTTTTGTCCAAGGAATAATTCTCAATAGTTTGCTTTTAAAAGTATTGTGCAATTTCTAAATAAAAATTTTTCAAAATCAGGCTGACACTGCCAAATCCCTCTGGTTAGGGTTTTCTGCATCACCTACAGAAAGATAGCTGCTCCGCCGAGAACCTGGCCTAGAAATCGGCCTATACATCCTGTGCCCCAGAGCATCCACCTCCTCAAAAATGTAGCCAGGAGGCTCAGGGTATGCAGCTGGGCACTTGCACATTTCCTTGGGAGTGAAGCTGATGGCATAGGTGGTCTGGGCCTCCAATGGAATATTTCCTCGAGGGCCAGACCAGGGGGGCTTACAGCTTTTGGTATTGATAGGTGGGTGGGGCACATAGTGGGCCCGACTGGTGGTCAAACAGTCCAAGGGCTCTGTGGGAAGGTTCAGTTGGGGTATGGGCTTGGCCATTTCTGTGCGTGTGCTGGCCCACTGCTTATAGTCGTCCTTAGTGGTGGTAGAGCTTTCGAAGCGGCCGCTCTTCTTCATCGGAAGCACCGGTCGACAGGACTGAGCAGGGGCACCCTTAGGGTACGTGTAATGGGCTTGTACGGTTGTCAGGAGATCCATCTTCTCTTCAGGAGGGACATAAGCAACTGGAGCTTTGGAGAATAACTGGGGCGTTGGCCAAGCTTGGTACTTATCTCGAAACTCGGTGGTGTTAGAGAAAGGTGTGTCTGCCCCAGGTGGCCTGGCTGGAGGCTTTGAGCTCTTGGCAGGCTCCCCTAATAGGCCCCGGTAGGACTCTTTGTGTGTGGTGAGGCTCTCAAAGGGGATTTCACAGGGTCTAAACTTCTCTGCCTCATGCACAAAGCGCTTCTCCACAGGGTGCGCCACATAGCTCATCTTATAGTTGGTCAGGTCCTCCAAGGGGATGTTGCAAAGCTTGGGCATGGGGGCAGGTTTACAGCTCCTGGTGTTCACAAGGCCTTTCATGGAGTAGTCATCCTGGTGTGTGGTTCTGCTCTCAAATTTGGTAGATGCCAGCCAGTGCTTGTGTTCTGGACGAAGTAACTCTCGTCTTGGTTGGTTCCAAGGTAAATAATCAGCTGAAATTAAAGCAGACGAGGTAATTAATAATAAATCAGGACACCCAACTTGCATGTAGTCTAAAGGGCCTCAAAGCTATAAGCCAGTTTCCAATGAGGTATTCTCTGAGACAAGGTAGCCAGACAGGGATAGAGATGTAGCTCAGTCATGCAGCACTTGACTAGCAAGCATGAGGCCCTGGGTTCAATCCCCAGTACGGCAAACAATAAAATGTCTTCATATATCCCTAATAAATGGGCATTAACAAAATGCCTATTTTATAGATGCAGAAATAGTGGCACAGAGAAATTAAAGAATTTGTCCCAGTTCACTTAGCTAAAAATTAAAAATCTGATTCAAATCCAGATCCGGAGTCAATAGTCTGACCCACTCCAACCTGGTTTAATGAAGAATACTGACTATGAGCCAGTCCAATGTGCTCAAGCCTTTCCAAATGCGATCTTGTTTTATCTTCACAATAACCCATTGTGATGAGTATGATTGTTCCCACTTTACAGATATCCAAAAGCAAAGCTCAGAAGAAGCTGAGAAACTTGCCAAAAAGTCACATGGCTAATGAGTTAAAAATTGGAATTTTAAAAATTGTTCAACATCTCTGGCCATCAAGGAAATGCAAATCGTAACTATACTGAGAGTTCATCTCACTCCATTTAGAATGGCAATTGTTAAGAATACAAGTAACAATAAATGCTGGTGAAGGTTCAGGGAAAAGGGTCCTCTTCATGCACTGTTGGTGGGAATGTAAATCAGTACAGCCACTATGGAACAAGAAGTATGGAAGTTCCTCAAAAGACTAGGAATGGAACCACCATGCAATCCAGCTATACCACTCCTTGGTATCTGTCCAAAAGAATTAAGGTTAGCATATTACAGAGATACACACATGCCCATGCTTGTAGCTGCACAATTCACAATAGCCAAGCCATGAAATCAATGTAGGTGTTCTTCAACAGATAAATGGATAAAGAAAATATGGTACATATATGCAATAGTTTTATTCAGCCCTAGTGTCATTTGCAGAAAAATGGATACAAATGGGAGCATCATGTTAAGTAAAATAAGCCAAACTCAGAAAATCAAAGGTCATATGCTTTCTTTCATATGTGGAAGCTAGAGGGAGTAAAAGGAGAAAAAGGATCTTATGTAAATAGAAGGGAGACCAGGAAAGTAGAAAGGGATCCAAGAGAGAGAGGAGAGGAGGGAAAGGGAAAATACTGGGGGATGAAATTGATCAAATTATGCTATATGTAGTATGTATAGATATGCCACAATGAAAGTCACTATTCTGTATAATTATTATACAACAAATACCAAAAAAAAAAAAATGGAAGTAAGCCATACACTTGACTCCCAAGTCATGCTCTTCTGATAGTCTGCATCAAGTTAGAGACACTATATTTCTAGGTAGATAAAGGTTAAGAAACTAATAATTAAGGAAAGTTTGTAGGAGAACTTTAGAATGTTTAAAAAATGAGAAAGATTGGCCAGCCATACTGGGAGATATCCATCTCAAGAAGAATCTCTACTGTGGGGCTGGAATGGCTAAGATGAAGGAGGCCTGGACCCAAAGAAAGTCCATGTGACTGATGGCCCCACAATCTTGAGCAGACATTGTCCTCAGGCATCTCTGCAGGGGTTTCTAAAATGACTTTACCACAAACCTTCAGGGCTGCTCCAGGATTAAAAGTCCAGGTGAGAAAAATCCAACAGAAAGCATTGCAATTCAACCACCCCCATTCTGCTACCTTTCTTTTCATAATATTTGGCTCACAGCCATGACCTACATTGCTCCACTGTGCCTATAAATTACCAGGCCTGAGGTAGCCTGTAAGAACCTAGTGAGCCCTCTGAATCCACAGGGAATCCTCTTACAGCTTTACAAAGGTTTAGAACAAATCTGGCTACCCAGGAGCATTGAACCGTATATAGCCAATGTTAGTGATGTCCATAGGTGCATTTTTTTTTTTTTAAAAACTCAAAGCCTCTTTTTTTTTTTTAGTTGTAGATGGACACAATGTCTTTATTTTATTGCTTTGTATGTGGTGCTGAGGATCGAACCCAGGCCCTCACGCATGCGAGGCAAGCGCTCTACCGCTGAGCCACAATCCCAGCCCCCCATAGGTGCATTTTTGAACAGCTTTATTGAGGCATAATTTGCATAACATAAAATGTACCATCTAATAAACCTTTTCCTAATCCAGGAAATCATAGGTTTTCTGTTTGAACTGTTAGGTCTCTTGTCCTTTTCTTTCCTCCCTAACTCCCCAGTAGTGGAGACGGAACCCTGGGCATTGTTCATGCTAGGCAAGTGCAGCATCACTAAGCAAAATCCCAGCCTTTGACCCTTTAATTTTTGAGTATGGCATGAAACAAAGGTCTAAATTCATCTTTTTGCATGTGGATCGCCAACTGTCCCAGCATCATTTATCAAAACACTATCTTCTTCCATGCTGAAATGCCAAGTCATCATTGTGAAAAATTGGAAATAAATCTGAGGATTTATTTGTGTATTCTCAACCCAGTCACAGTGTCATTCACACCTGTCTCTATGTCAGTACCACACTGTCTTAACTACTGTAGTTTTATAATAAAGATTTAAAATTGGGAAGAATTAATTCTTCAACTTCTAGTTTTCAAAAGCATTTTAACTATTCTGATTTATTTAAATTTTATATATAAAGTGTAGAATTATCTTGCCAATTTCTTTTTTATAAAAAAAGGCTCTCGGTATTTTGATAGGGATTGCTTTTAATCTATGGATCAATTTTGAAGAAACTCCATTTGAACAATATTGAATCCTTCAAGCCATGCACAGAGAATGTCTCACCACTTATTTAGATTTTATTTCTCTCTGCATTCTGGTAATTTTCATTGTGCAAATCTTGCACTTTTTTTTTGCTTATCTTTTTGTAAATTTTATTTGTCTTAATTAGTTATACACGACAGTAGAATGCATTTTGATACATCATACGTATACAGAGTATAACTTCTCATTCTTCTGGTTGTACATAATGTAGAATTACACTGGTCACGTAGTCATATATGTACATAGGATAATAATGTCCAATTCATTCTACTATCCTTCCTACTCTCATACCCCCCTTCCCCTTACTCCCCTCTGCCTGATCCTCTATTCTTCCCTATTATTGTGAGTTAGCATCCACATATCAGAGAAACATTCAGCCTTGGTTTTTTGGGATTGGCTTATTTCACTTAGCATAATATTCTCCAGCTCCATCCATTTACCTGCAAATGCCATAACTTCATTCTTCTTTAAGGCAGAGTAATATTCCATTGTGTATATATACTATATTTTCTTTATCCATTTATTCATTGAAGGGCATCTAGGTTGGTTCCATAGTTTAGCTATTGTGAATTGAGCTGCTGTAAACATGATGTGGCTGTGTTACTATAGTATGTTGATTTTAAGTCCTTTGGATATAAACTGAGGAGTGGGATAGCTAGGTCAAATGATGGTTCCATTCCAAGTTTTCTGAGGAGTCTCTATACTGCTTTCCATAGCGGTTACACCAATTTGCAATCCCACCAGCAATGTTTGAATGTACCTTTTTCCCCACATCCTTGCCAACATTTATTGTTGCTTATATTCTTGATAATTGCCATTCCGATTGGAGCTAGATGAAATCTTAGAGTAGTTTTGATTTGCATTTCTCTAATTGTTAGAAATGTTGAACATTTTTTCATATATTTGTTAATCAATTGTACACCTTCTTCTGTGAAGTGCCTGTTCAGTTCCTTAGCCCATTTATTGATTGGGTTATTTGAATTTTTTTGGTGTTACGTTTTTTGCATTCTTTATATATTCTCCGAGATACATATGGTATAGATTTTCTCCCATTGTGTAGGCTCTCTTTTCATGTCATTGATTGTTTCCTTTGCTGGGAAGAAGCTTTTTAATTTGAATCCATCCCATTTATTGATTCCTGATTTTACTTCTTATGCTTTAAGGGTCTTGTTAAAGGAAGTCAGGTCCTAAGCTGACATGGTGAAGATTTGGGCCTACTTTTTCTTCTATTAGGCACAGGGTCTCTGTTCTAGTGCCCAAGTCTTTGGTCCATTTTGAGTTGAGTTTCATGCAGGATGAGAGATAGGGGTTTAATTTCATTTTCTTGCACTTATTTTACAAATTTATTCCAAATATTTTATTTATTTCCAAGCTACTGAAGAGAGACCTTTTTTTGCAATAACACTTTACATATGTGGTGCTGGGAATCAAACCCAGGGCCATGTTCATGTTATAGACATTGTACCACTGAGCTACATCTCCAACCCTGAGAACTATTTTCTTGGTTTTGACTGTCAATGCTAGTATATAGGAATGCAATTGATTTTTATACATTACTCTTCAAGACTGATACCCCTATAGACTCGTTTATTAGTTCTAATAGTTTATGTATACTTTAGGATTATCTGCATATGGGATTTTGTTGTCTGAGAATAAGAATTGTTTCATGTCCTCCTTTCTAATCTAGATGCATTTGTTTACTTGAATTATTGCACTGACTAGAACCTCCAATACAATGTTGAATGGAAGTAGTAAGAGCTGACATCTGAGCCCTGCTGTCAATTAGAGTGAAGGCATTCAGTCTTTTCACATGAAGGCTCACATCAGCTATAGAAATTTTTGTTAATGCACCAAAAACAGCCAAATAACCCAATCAATAAATGGGCTAAGGAACTAAGCAGACACTTCAAAGAAATACAAATAGTAAAATAAAAAATATATATATGAAAAAATGTTCAACATCTCTAGCAATTAGAGAAATGCAAATTACAATTACACTGAGATTTCATCTCACTTAAGTCAGAATGGCAACAATTAACAACACAAGTAACAGTAAATGTTGCCAAAGATGTGCAAGAAAGGGTATATTCATACATTGCTGGTGGCACTGCAAATTGGTGCAACCACTCTGGAAAGCAGTATAAAGATTCCTCAGAAAACTTGGAATGGAACCACTGTTCCATTGACAGTTATCCTACCTCTTGGTATATACCCAAAGGACTTAAAAATCAGCATACTACAGTGACGCAGCCACATCAATGTTTATAGCAGCTCAATTCCCAATAGCTAAGCTATGGAACTAATGTAGGTGCCCTTCAACAGGTGAATGTATTAAGAAAATATGCTATATATACACAATGGAATATTACTCAGCCATACGAAAAAAAATGACTATGACAAAATGGATGGATCTGCCAACTATTATGCTAAGGGAAATAAGCGAATCCCCAAAAAACAAAGGTCAAATGTTCTCTGATATGTATACGTTAACACACAAAAATGGGTGAGAGGGGAGAAATGAAGGTTTAGTGGATTGGGCAGGATGGAGAGAATGGGAGGAGGAGGAGGAACAGGAGTGGGAGGGACAGTGGAATGAATCTGACTTAACATTCCTACATACATAAATACACCACAGTGTATCTCCACATCATGTACAACCACAAGACTGAGATCCTAATTAGAATAAGATACACTCCACGTTTGCATAAATATGTCAAAATATACTCTGCCAACTAAAAAGAATAGAAAAATAAAAAGAATTTTTTGTTAATGCTCTTTATCAGGCTAAGGAAGTTCCCTTCTATTCCTAGCTTTTTGAGAGCTTTTATGGGTATGGGACCTTGCCAAATGTTTTCTATCAACCATCTGGCTTTTGTATGTTACTTTATTAATGTGATATATTAATTGATTATCTGACGTTATATCATCCTTGAATTCCTGAAACAAACCCCACAGCTTTAGTTTGTTCTGTAATTGCTTTTCAAATTAAGAGAAAAGTAAACATTTACCTAGTTACATTTACAAGTAACTTTGTGTAGATTTATTTCACTATCTGTATCATTTCCTTTCAACCTGAGGATTTCCCTTAGTATCTCTTGTAAGGCAAATCTACTTTCTTTTTCTGAAGGTGTCTTTGTTTTGCCTCATTTTTGAAACATAATATCACTGGATATAAAATTCTTGACTCTATTTTCTTTCAGTACTTCAAATAAGTCAACCCATTTCTCTTCAGTCTTCCAGTTTCTGAAGAGAATCTGTGACTGTTGATGTCATTACCCTGTATAGGGTGAGGTATTTCTCTTTACTACTTTACAAATCTGTCTTTCAACAGTTTGACTCTAATGCGAATGTGTATCTGTGTTGATTCTATTTGGATAGTGTGTCTTGGATGTAAAGATAAATATTTTTCATGAAATTTGAGGAATTTCAGCAACTAATCCTTCAAATATTTTTATACCCCTTTCTTTTCCATTTGGGACTCCCATTGTAACTATGTTGGTAGACTTGATGGTAGCCCTCAAATCTCTGATTTTCTTTTCATTTTTCTTATTTTCTGTTCTTCAGGTTGGATAACATATTGATCTATCTTCATTTATACTGATTCTTTCTTCTGCCAGCTCAAATCTGCTGTCGAGCCCCTATGAAGATTTGTTTTGATTATTGCCCAACTCCAGACATTCATTAGTTATTATTTCGTTTTATGGATATTCTCTATTTGATAAGTAATCGTTGTCATACTTTTCTTCATTTCTTTAAATATGGCTTCCTGTTGTTCTTTGAATACATTTGTTCAATATTTGTCTGCCAGGCCCAACATCTGGGTTCCCTCAGAGATCATTTCTATCAACTGCTTTTTTACTGCTTTCTTTCCCCATGCATGGATCGCACTTTCTTCTTTCTGTTCATGTCGCCTATTTGTTTATGACTTACATAAAATGCTGCAGCAACTCTTAATTCTAACTCCTCCATTAGAGCTGATTTTGCTTATGTTTAGTGAAATCTGTGCACTAATTTTATAGTCTTATCTCCTCTGCAGTTTGTGGTCACTGATATTTTTGCTCACTTTTCAATTCTTTTTATTTTAAAATCTAGCTTCACCCTGTGTCAGCATAGCAGCATTAGCAGTCAGCCAATGATCAATCAAAAGTTATAATTAAGCACCTCAAACCAGTAAAGCTTCCACCATTTTCCAATGTATCTGTATGTGGGTTAGAGAACACAAAGATCACACGAGCTTGCAAGTCCAAACTGGCTTCTGTTCTCTGCTGAAATTTCTCGTGTCTCCTCTGCACAAGCTCTAGGCCTCACAATCAGCGAGGCAGGTTGAGTAGATAGACCTCTCTCTGATCTCTCTCGAGCTTGCACACAGCCTTGCCCCTATGCACAGCCTTGCACAACACTAGGAATATGTGAGTTTATCAAGCCCACTGTGTTTACCTCATTCTCTTGGTCTCTCTGTTATATTTCTAGCTTATCTGTTTATCTGTTTTTTGCCACAGTTAGTACTACAAACTTCAGACTACTTACAGAATTTGTCTTCTCTGATGTTTTCTCATTGAGATCACTACTGTTTTTTTGTCAAAACCTTTTTTTTTTAATTTTTATTTCTTAGTTGTAGATGGACACAATGTCTTTATTTTATTGCTTTGTATGTGGTGCTGAGGATCGAACCCAGGGCCTCACGCATGCGAGGCAAGCGCTCTACCGCTGAGCTACAATCCCAGCTCCTGTCAAAACCTTTTGGTATGCACTCTATTCCAAATCAATTTAGACCTCACTGGCAGCAGAGCTTTTATTTGTCGCAGCCTAGGCAGGACTACCCCACACATGCAATGGGAGGACAGAAGCAGCTACAGGACAACACTCATGGATGCCCACTGCTCATAATCAAGGTGCAACAGTTTCTCTTGCATTAATACCCTCCATTTGTCATATAATTTTAGTTAATTTCTAGAGTCTTGCTTTTTTACCACTCTGCCTAATTTTATCATTGTTTTTGGGGGGAGAGGATTTGCCAAGCTTCTTACTCCACCATTTCGGAACTCCTGACATTCTCACCCCTGGGCACATTCTTAAGTTTACTTTAAGTCAGTAATACTACCAACTATTTATTCAAAATTGACTTCATTTTAATTGAAAATCTAATCTTTCTCCAAAAGCCATTAATGGCTCTATCAGCATCTTGAAAGCATTAGGGGGCCTTACAGTGAACCATCTTGCTGAATATAAACCACATGTTCCACCCCAGATTTAAGGTCTCAATGAAATGGGGCATCTACCTGTAGATACCTGCACAGTGCCTCAGGGGTGAGTGGGATAAGGCTTTGCTGGCCTTCTTCTGTGATGGATGAAGTGTTAAGAAAACAAGTTCCTAAGCTCAAAGTTGCCTTATGTGATTCCTGATACCCAATAATATAGTTTAAACCACATTATTATTCAGCCTAACTTCCTCCACCCAGCATTTATTACACACATCAGAAAAAAAAAGAAAAAAAAAACCTCCACAAGGCCCTGAAAAACCTCTGAATTCCACATGACAAACTATTCACACACCAGTAAAGCCCTTCGGGGCCAGAGTGTCATGTGGGTAATTGGCAAGAACCTCTTTAAAAGGGATTCCATGCAATAATGTGTCTTTAAAAAAACCTTAGCTAAATCTAAAGCTGAGCATCAAGTAATTACACTCTCAATCTTTCCAATTGCACAGTGTTTTGGAAATGTCACAAATTACAACCAAATGCTGCTGAAGCATATTTTATGAGTGGTTTTCTGGACCCCAGAAAAGGTGCTGGTCATGAATAGAAAGCAAAAAGCTTGAATATTTTTCTCACAGAACTAATGTAAGCAGAGCATATAGACAATATATAGATAGCACCCATTGAAATACACATATTTAATGACCTTGGTCTTTAGTTTTTCCCTCCTTCCTTTGGAAAGAGAATCAATATATGGCCATAAAACATATTAAGGTAACTGTTATGGAAGTTACTGAGGCAGCAAATTTTCACAAGTCAGTCAGTCATCCAAGGGGCGATACACGAAAAGCTAAGGCAGGAGTATATCCCCTCATACATACATAAAGTGCTTCAGGACTGACCCAAGGGCAAAGTAAAGGTCATGTCCTTCTCCAAACTCATCCTGCCCCTGGCCAGGACCTATCAGGTAATTGGATTGGTAAGAATATGTGTATATCTGGGGCTGGGATTGTGGCTCAGCGGTAGAGCGCTTGCCTCGCATGCGTGAGGCCCTGGGTTCGATCCTCAGCACCACATACAAAGCAATAAAAATAAAGACATTGTGTCCATCTACAACTAAGAAAAAAATTTAAAAAAAAAAAAGAATATGTGTATATCTATTGCCACACACTGTCACCTAGAGCCCTTGCAAACAATGGTTCAGAACCATTCGTTGATTTAATCATTTACAAACCTTTGAAATCCATTCCCTGTTCTAAGTGCTGGGAAGACAGATATTGGGCATTTAAGACCCAGTTTTGGAAGCCATGATATCATAGGGCAATAATAGAACAAATGAACCAATCGAATAATGAAACAATATTTGCTATGATCTAAACGTCCACCAAAATTCATGTGTTGAAACTTAATCCCTATTGTAGTATTAAGAGGTAGGGCATTTGGGCAAATGAATAAGTCATGAGAGCTCTTCCTCATGAGTGGATTAGTGTCTTATAACAGGGTTGGAGGGAACTGATGTAAGCCCTATTTTTTCCCTTTAACCTTTCACCATGTGATAACACAGCAACAAGTTACCATCATGGAAGCAGAGACCAGGCTTTAACCTGCTGAACTTGATCTTGAACTTCCCAGTTTCCAAAACTGTAAGGGGAAAAAGTCTATGATTTATAAGTTACCAGTTTCATATTTTTTGTTATAACAGCACAGACAGACTAAGATAATCTTATTTGAAACAAACCATTAAGACATATAGGTTGCAAACTAGCACCTATGAGTCAAATCTAACTAGAAATATGTTTCCTTTAGCTACATACTGATTTGTTTTAAAATCCGAATCTTAGAGGAAGACTATGAATCCAAACTTAAATTCCTATGTACCCAGAACAAAATGGGTACCTTGCCCATCTATGCATGCCTGGTTCTGAGCAGTCTATGCTGGACTGCTATTTGTTTATTAATTCCATTTAAGTAGGCAACAGGTTATCAGAAGTTTAAGAAAATAAAGAAAATTACATTTTCTCAATTTTGACTTTAGCAGTAAGGAAATGTCATCCATGATTTGGTTTCAGCAGTGGAATACTTTTCTATGGTTTTCAGAGGACAGTTTGAAATATAACATCATAGATAACAGGAGGGATATGGGAAAGCTGGAGGTAGAAAAGATTAAAACATGACTGCTGGGTTAGTTTTGTGAGAGAGCGTGTGTTTATTTTGAGGGGTGAGTAGTTTGCTGAGAAGGAGTACAGAAGACTTGAGTAACACCATTACACTTACTCCATTCTTGCTAACCCCTACAGCAAGCAAGGAATAGTTCTTGTTCCCAGACCTCTCCCTGCACCTAGGGCCAGGTAGAGGAAAAGGAACTGAACTGAGCAGGCAGGTGCTCTGAAGAGCCTCTAGCTATACTGTTTTAGTCAGCTTTGTCACTGCTATGACTAAAAGACCTGACCAGAACAATTGTAGAGAAGGAAAAGTTTACTTGGGAGCTTACAGTTTCAGAGGTCTCAATCCATAGACTGCTGGGTCCATTACTTGGGGCTCGAGGTAAGGCTGAATATCATGATGGAAGAGTGTGGCAGAGGGAACTGGCTCACATGATGATCAGGAAGCAGAAAGAGACTCCACTCACCAAATACAATATATATATACCAAAGGCACGTCCCCAATGATCGACCTCCTGCAGCCACACTCTACCCACCTTCAGTTACCATTTAGTCAATCCCATTAGAGGATTAATTCACTGACTGGGTTAAGGCTCTCATAACCCAATCGTTTCTTCTCTAGACTTTCTTGCATAGTCACACACATGAGCTTTCGGGGTCACCTGACATCCAAACCATAACATACACCAAGATTAACAAACCATGGGAACTCATAAAGAGGTTATACAGGAGAGTTGTAATCAGACCTGCTCTATCAGCATCCATTACCTCCTCCCCCACTGGAAGCAAGCATCTGCTCCAGTTTTATTCCTCCATCCCACCTACTCAGTGTTGGTGGTATCCCATTTCTCCCTTCCTGTAAGCTCTGGATGAAAAGGGAGAAGAACACAGCCTATAGAGGCAAGTGCCACAGCACCATGTGCACAGTTGTATGACTCCTTTATAAAGCACCTACTATGGTACCTTCTATGAGGGGATAATTCACCAAGAAAGCAAAGGAGAGATCCCTGCCACCTTAGCACTTACTGTCTGGCCAAGGAGACAAATGTTACTTAAAACAAGACTGTACAATGAGTTATAAGACAAGGGAGAGCAGGGCACCCACAGCACATGCAGCTGACACATTGGGGGCAGACTGAAAAAGCCTCCAAGAGTGTGTGTTTCAGCCACCAGCTAAAAGATGAATGCTAGACAGAGGAAACAGAAAGAATCACATGTGCTAAATGCCTTGCCACATAAAAGAAATGGAGGAAGGGAAGAGAAACAGGGCCCTGAGGCCAAAGCAGAGGGGCTGAGGGAGCAGGAGCCAGAACCTACAAAGCATCAGTGGAGTAAAAAAAAAAGCTTAGGACTTCATCCTAAGAAATGTAATCATTATTTGAGGGGTTTTAGGTAAAGAAGACATTGGTAAGGGTGGGCTGCAGTGACGGAGCAGGGAACAGGCTACACAAGAAGGGACAGACCCAGCAGGAGCTGATAGTGAGAGAGAAGGTTGAACCATCAACAGACCAGAGGTCCCAGAAAGGCCAAGTTCTGTCACAGTGAGAGTGGATAAGACAACTGGCCAGGACATCCAACTGGGCTGCACAGAGGCTTCTGAGGTGGGGTTAATTCAGGCTATGATAACATGCAGAATGCAGCATGACAGAAGGTAGAGGAGGGCATTAAAGATAACTATGGGGACAGTCAGGTCATCAAAGAGGCTCATGCCAGTCCATCCCTGAAACTCATTTCCTAAAAAAGTAGAGAAATCAACCACATGTGGGGACCTGCCAAATGAGATTTAGGACTCCTTTAGGAAGAAGATTCTTATATCCCCTGGCTTCCTCACCTCCACTAGCTTAAATGCTCCTCCAGACCAAATAAAAGCAACCCTTATCACAGTCCCTTAGAGATCCAAAAGCATCTCATGCCTTGCTAGGGCAACAGTGTACCTCATAAACATGAAAGTTACTGATTACAAACCTGGCCTGTGTTCCCTGGTCTCAGTCTCTGTGACAGTGCTCCACAGTGTGGGTGACTTGCTATACTTCTGGCACAACACACAGGTCTCCACATGTTGTCTCTCCTACTGGACTAGGAAGTCAAGGGCAGACCATCATGCTTCCTTCACAGATCCTAGGACCATGCCTGGTATGTAATAGGTACTTGATAAAACATGTATTATATATTTCAAAAAAAAGCTAAAAGACAGGATTTTGAATGATTTCACCACAAAGAAATGATAGATGTTTGAGAAAACAGATATGTTCTCCCTGATTTGAACATTACACTATGTCTTTCATAAGCCCCATAAATTATGTGTAAATGTAAACATAAGAATTTTTTTTAAATGAACCAATTCCATTTAATATAAGGTTCAAAAAATAATTTAAGATGCTAAAAGCTAGCATAATGATTACATTCTGGTTAGGGAGGTGACTGAAAAGAAGTAGTCAGGTGACATTTATTAATCTGGGTTTTTTTAATTAGTTTTGGGTTTCAGATATTCCTTCCTTTTTTCTTCATATCTTTATTTTGTCTGTTTATTTTATGTGGTGCTGAGGATAGAACCTAGTGCCTCACATGCTAGGCAAGCACTCCACTACTGAGCCACATCCCCAGCCCCTGGGGGCTGTTTTTAATCCAGTCAAAAATTCACTAGTCTATATAATTATTATTGATACACTCTTTTGTAGGTATGTTACATGTTAATACTAAGCAGATTAATGAAATCATCGGTCAATCAGTAGTAGAACCCAACTTAGCTTAAATTTGAAATGCTTCCCCATTGCAGGATTCAAACAAGCTAAGGCAGGGGTTGGCAAATACTTTCTACAAAGCCCTGCAGCCTGCACAGTCTTTGAATGACTGCTCAACTTTGCCACTATAGGACAAAGTAGCCATGGATAATGCATGAACCAATAAAATACACTTAGGAACGTTGATCTCTGAATGTCAGGTAATTTTCATACTTCCTGAAATAATAAAGGGCTTTTGATATTTTCCCTACCATTTAAAAACTAAAACCACTCTTAACTCTCCAGATACACAAAATCAGGCCACTGGCCAGATTTGATCTGCAGGAAATAGTTTGGTGACCCTTGCTCTCAGGGAATTGCATATAGAAAATACTTCCCATTCTGCACACTCTCAGCCTACCCTTCCCCACCATGGTCCTCCATCATTCCCCCACCTTTATAAGTAGGCAGACACTCCATCTTATCACCACATGGATATTTACTGTCCCGAGGTTTGATGGGGTCCACTCGACAGAGAGGGTAGGGGTTGTAATCTTGTTTATAAGTCGTGATTAAATCCATATTTTCTTCACTTGGGATGAATGGTTCGGGCTGATGGACTTTCACTGGTACCATTTTGTGAGGCCCAAAATCTCTCCTGCAAGGAAAATAAGTAAAGGTCATTGTCATCGTTGCCTTGGAATAAGGCTGTGTTTTCCATTCAGCCCAGAGTATTTTCCCACTCTGTCCAAGCAACTGCTCCTCTCCTCGATCCCCTACTTTGAAGAAAGGCACCTTCATTTCCTTCTCACCCAAGCCAGACACCTGGATGTCATCCTTGGTCCCCTCCCCTCATGGACCCGAGTCTACTATTGGCCAGGTACATACCCTTCCACCTCCTCGGATTTTCTTTCCTCCTTGGGGTAGATCCCAAATGGTTCTCACTTGGATCATGTGACAGCTTCCTCCGTGCTGCCCTTAGCTTTCACCTCTACTTCAATCCCCACAGTACACCCAGATTCCCCTGCTTTAAAAAAAAAAAAAAATCTTCCAGATAATACCCAACTTTCCAGAATGATTTTTAAGCTGTGCCCACCATACTCTTCACCCTCCTATCCCCACTCTACCCCACTCTGCCCCACACTGCACTCTCTACACAAGGAACTGCTAAAAGGGCCCCTCTGCACCTGCTCCCTCCACCTGTGTTTCACCAACCCCTTTACTGTAGGGCTCACTCCTATTTTTCAGGTACACCCACCTTTTTCTCTGTGATCCCAATAGTTTCTGCTGCCAAAATTTATCTACTGCCTCTACTTGACCTTATAAAAAATGCAGAAAAGAAAAATGTGCAACAATTGGAGACTCTCTCTCTTTTGTTTCTTTGCTATCTGGTATCAGTGGCCCCATTATTTAGGGAGTAAGAAAACAATAGGATCAAAAAGCAGCAGGGTTTTCACTTAACCAAAGAAGTGCCTTCCCAAAGCATTACACAGTTATAAATGACCAAGGTGCCACCTATACCAGCAGCAGCCACCTTGGCAACACCCAGATTAGCTTGGGTTTGTGCTGCCCACGGGTCGGGGGGGGCAGTATCAACTTCTTGCTTTTCAATACTAATGTCTCCCTCCTCCAAGGGCTTCTCTTTTATATAACAGACTGCTTTTGCCTGGAACCCATTCATCCAACTGGACAAGGGAAAGGTAGATTTTCCCTGATGGTGCTTGCCAGAACAGCCCCACCAAGGGAAGGGGAAGGTTTCCGGACAGGAAAACATTAGGCCCAAACACCAATAAAACCTACTTCCTGGCCAAATTCTGGAGCAGCATTACCAAGCCATGCTTGACTAGCAAAGGTAACATGCTCTGCTGTAACCTGTCTTGCATGAATTATACACAGGGTTGTCAATAAACCCAAACCAGGTCCTGAGAATGCTTGGATGGATGGGAGGAGGGAGTTAGGAAGCAGGAGAATTAATCTCTCCAGGGCTCCAAGGGGGGAAATGGGAGATGCTTCAGTTGAACTCCCATACTACCCTTTGGGTAGATTTTAAAATATATCTTAGTGGCAGGTACAGGGCCTGCAGCCTGGGCTGCCTTCCCAAGGGTTCACTATTGGCAAACAGCAATGGGAAGTGACCGGAGGCATCTGGAGCTGACTGTGTATATGTGGGTTTATGGAAGAAATACGCTAAACAAGAACAAAAAGCCAAGGGTCAGCTCCATACTTCTAAGCTTCTTGTGAACAAGTACCTCACCCTGGAGTCTGTTCAGTGCTGAATCAATGGCAGCAGGGAATTAGGAGGGTAAGGCCTTAGGCTGCAGAAATAGATAGAAAAGACCAAAAACCAGTTAACTGGAAAGTGAACTTTTTGTGCAAAAGTTTATGTTCTGAAGGGAATGTCCCCAAGGAAAGTTGAGCTCTCCCCACTCTCATAAAGGAGGCAGTGAGGTTTCAAGGCAACTTGAAACCATATGTCCTTAAACCCTCATAAACCCATCCATGTTCAGTCATAGCTACCCAAGCTCACAGACATCTTCACTCCCAAGGAATATCAGGAGATGCCCAGGCTACAGTGCTGAGCCCTCCTGCCCAGGAGCCCTAAGGAGTGCTTTCTAGGCAGAGTCCTGCCACAGCCAGGCCCTGAGCTCGAGGCCATGGCATCTTCTTCTGCTGTTACTCCTACCAACAAAGCAACTACCTCTCAAAATACTGCGAGAACCTTCATTCATGGGAGCAAGGCCCTCTGGCAACTGAAACACACTCACTGCCACTAGCTCCTGCGTTTCCACAGGAAAAGAGAAAATGAATGCTATGGATCAAGCTCCCCAGCCTGCAGTCTATCCCAAAGTCTGCTTCTCAAAGCCAGAAGCAGATGCAGTAAAATCCTTGCTCACCATATTGAAGGAAAGAAATTGTTAGTCTACTTCAGTACAAGATTCAAGTCCCTTTATAAATGTGCACCTATGGTTGAACTCACTAATCAGCTATAACTAAGGCAAACAGTTATGGGTGTTGAGGGCAGAAGTTATCCACTTCCAAAGAGAGAACAATTTTTTAAATCTAAAGATTGATTCATTTAGATCTTACCCCAGAACAGTTACTGTGGCTTACAAGTGAATCTAATCAGAATTTATGTGTTTCCTCATTATGTTTTTACATTGAGAACATTCACTGAAACATATCATTAACCACAACATAAATGCATGTCCCCCAATCACACATAATCTCACAGCCTTGAAGTTCATGTAAAAGAAAAGTCTTTATTTTATTCTACCCAGAAATTGCTCAAATTTATTAGGTCCCCCACAAAAGAATACTGAATCTCCCCTCTCTTCCTGTGGTATATTCCCCAGTGCTTGTGCCCACTGTGACTATGAACCGAGGGAAAAAACTGCTCAAAGACCTGAGTTTCTTTGAGGTGAGTAGCTATAAAAGTTATGGAGTATAGAAGGCCAAGAGTTAACCTCAGAGTTAAGCAAAGGTTAAAGTGGCCCTGCTGGGGAAGTCATAACAACTTGACTTCAACTCATTTGGCAAAGCTAATGAAAAGTGTTTGACAAGACTCTGAAAAAAGAGGAAATAGCATAACAGCTACCTAAGGTCATGAGTCTGGAAGTGGGAAATGGAGATTTTCACCATGACAAATAGGTCATGCAACACTTTTTAACAAAAAAAAAAAAAGGAAAGTATTTTTAATGTTCATGCAAATTTTAGAATTTGTTATAGTGCCCAAGGAATCCATCATATTAAAATGGAACCCATGTTAAGAAGAGTCCCTCCTCTTGCCAAAGCAAATTGCCTTCACCCTTACCCTGAATCCCCTTCCTCTGTCTCAAGATTCTCATCTGAGGACCATCTCCTATACCCTATATAGTCACTTCTTTCCATGACCTATCTCCTTTCTGTCCATATTCAAACCTGTTCCAGTCTCTTCCATCTTAAAGAAAATATGACATAACCTTCACTGAACTCTCTTGTCTTCCAGTCTTCTCCTCTTCCCCTTCCTCTCTTCTAGAAAGTGTTGTCCCTGGGTGGTCTACATGCCTTCCCACCTCCTACTCATGCCCTGCCCATCGAATCTGATGCTGCTCTTCACACTCACCAAAGGCATCAAGTACCACCTCGCTTCCAGGTCCATCACTGTTTCTCATCCTTTTCCCTCTGTGCCCTTTTCAGGGCATCTATTCTCTCATTCTTTTTAATACTCTCTTCCTGGATTTCTGTGATCACACTTCTCATGGTTTCTCCTCTTCTCCAATCTCCTCTAGGAGGTTTTCCTTTTTGTCTATGGATTTATTTCATTATTTCCACATGTGATTTCTAAACTTCCCAGGGGTCAAAAGGCACCCTTCTAAGGAAGCCAATATGGTACCCAGGCAGGTTGGGGAGCCCTTTCCAGACCACTGAGAAAGATCCCTTGGCTGAATCTCAGTGCTAGAATCTTGGCTCTGATCCTGACTGGACACACTGAGTCATTCTCATCTTCACTGAAACAGATGGGATTCCAATAAGTGCCCTCCAGGATTCAAATTAGATAGCGCCTATCTCCTCCTCTACCATCAACTCCTCCAATGCTAGTACTGAGGCAGAAGCTATCATCTGTCACCACTTCATATAAACTCTGGGGGGGAAAAATCTTCAACTACCTGAAAGCACTAAAGAGTGATCAAAATAGGCAGATTCTGGAGGAGAGCCAACAGGTGGGGAAAGGAATTGGCTCTGGACAAGTCTTCACTGGTTAAGTTTCCATTAACTGCATATGATTCAAAGCTCCCAGCCCGAAGGCAGTCTGTGCCAAGTCAGGCAGCTAAAAGGCAAGTGTTTCTTTATTCTCTCTATTGACTGAAGAACAAGAGAACCAAATTAGAGACAACCGTGAATCCTTCCTTACTAGAAAATAAGGAAGAAGTCCTAAAAAGGAGAAAACCAAGGACAGGAAGCCAAAGTTCCATACACAACTATGTCCAAATCTCTGCCTGATCCCACTTGCCTAGGGCAGACTTTAACAAACCATGCTCAGGACAGAGAACTGAACTGATATTTGAGCTGCCACCCAAAATATGGAGTTCTTACTTCAAAAGTCAAGTTATTGCCTTCTTGATAAACAAGCAAACAAGCAAGCAAAAATGCTCTTTGGAAGAATATAAAAAAACATCCAGAGTCTCCACAACTTTGGCTCACAAATTTAATCAAGGATGAACATCATCAAAGATAATTCAAAGGCTCTGAAATCACCCAGGCAAGTCCAGGGCTGAGCTTCCCTGCATGTGTTCATCCATTCTCTGGCCCAACCTTATCAAGGGGAATAAGTATATTCCCAGTGGGATAGCTCTGAATAGGGAAATAGACTGTCCTTGATCAGAAAATCCAGTAAGCTGGGAAACGATTCAAGCCTACTACTAACTTTCTTGCTTCTTTCATGACACCTTTTCTCTTTTCATGCTTCCCTCTCTTTCTTAGTTTATTAAGAAATTTGATCAATAAATGAAAGAGCCTATGCTCCCTATCCTCTGCCTTTCAGCCAAACCCATCCAGTCAAATCCACTTCTATTGCCCCTTCTACCCAAGGTCCTCTCTTCCTTTTAGGATAAAACCTACCTAATACCACTGAAGATTCACCTCTTTTTTCTGAATCTATTATTTTTCCTATCTTTAGGGAGCAGGTTTAGTTCACAGAAATAATGTCCCAAGAGGGGGCCCAAGTGTTTTACATAGTGACATGCCTAAGGGGAAATGAAGCTTGAAGTGTAAACCTCTTATTCATAAATTGATCTAAGAGCTATCTGAACTAAAGGTAAATCCTATGCGAGAGAATAACTGAGGGCTTCAAGAAACCATTTCATACTAAGAAGGGCTGGAAATCTCAAGCATTCCCCTTATGGCACCTGTTGTAAATCCCCAAGATTTACGGTCAATGAGAGTTGTGTGCAGCTGCAATCGTGCCTCATGCTGGGATGATAACCTTTCCAGAAACCAGGTGTTTTTTTGTGTCTGGGCTTAATCACCAACCCAGCCAAGCCCTGGGCCACATGACTTTATCATTCAGCAGGTGGGAGCCCCATATCTAGCCTCAGAAACTAAGCAGAGTCGGCCTTTAGATAGGGAAGTAGGTGAGATGCTATGGAAATAGGGTTCCTGGGGGTAGATGGTGACAATCTCTGCAGATCCCTATGCAGGCACAGGGCTGACCATTCCTTCCTCCAGAAGCCTCTGGTGGAGCACCCAGATAGCAGCTTCCCTGTATTTTGTGCAAGGAGCATAGTTTTACTCTCAGTTCATGAAAATTAGTGCTCAGCATGGCAAGCACAAGGTTGAGAAATAATGAAATGAAGGTGCAAGGGAGAGAAGAGATGCCCCCAGCTCCTTTCCTCCTGTCTTCTCTTTCTGAAGGAAATAGAGAAGAGACCCACGGGTAACCTTGATTCTACTGCTTTCTCTTTTTAAAGCATTTATGATCATTAATAACCCATGTTAGAAATTCTTTCAGTAACTTCCCTCCTTCCCGTTGGCTGCATCTTAATGTAAGTTATATTTATTATTACTCTGGCTCTGGCAGGAGCACAGGGGCCTTCTGGATAATGTGTTTATTATTGTAAGTGACACAAGGTAGGAATAATTTAGGACAGGTCAGAGGCTAAGTTTTGTTTTGCAAAGCACCTTCAGAAGGGAAGGTATGTGGGATACATCTGGGGGCCTCAGAGCTAGGCAACAGGGCAGGGGTCCTGCCCTAGAATGAGAGCTTGTTTTTGTTACCCTAAGCTTTGGACCACAAACAAAAAGCATCTCCCCACCTCCAACTCTCAAAGCACCCTTATACTTTCAGGATAGGAAATAGATTCCTAACACCACAAAATCTGAAGCTGATAACTTTACATCCCACAAGGTGCTCTTGACTTCCTGCTAATTGTATGTAAAGAGATGAGAACAGCTTCATAGAGCAGAGGATGATGTTGACAAGTTATCCCTTAACACTACTCTCATCCTTTTCTACCAATTGAGGGCTTTCCCCTGTGCCTGGGACTCTTCACTAGAGGTGCCCATGGTTGGTTTGTTTTTTAGTATTTGTTCTTTTTAGTTATTCATGACAGTAGAATGTTTTTTGACATATCATACACACATGGAGTATGACTTCCTATTCTTGTGGGTATATATGATGTGGAATTACACAGGTGTAACAGGAAAGTTAGGTCTGATTCATTCTCCTGTCCCATTCCTAATCCCGCTCCCTTCCCCTCATTCCCCTCTGTCCAAACCGGTGAACCTCAACTCTTCCCTGCCATTGTGAGTCAGCATCGGCATATCACAGAGAACATTCGGCCTTTGGTTCTTTGGGATTGGCTTATTTCACTTAGCATGATAGTCTCCAGTTCCATCCACTTACCAGCAAATGCCATAATTTCTTTCTTCTCTAAGGCTGAGTAATATTCCATTGTGTATGTGTACCACATTTTCTTTATCCATTCATCTATTAAGGGCACCTAGGTTTGTTCCATAGTTTAGCTACTGTGAATTGAGCTGCTATGAACATTGATGTGGCCATATCACTATAGCATGATGATTTTGTTCTTTGGGTATATGTCAAGGAAGAGATAACTGGGTCAAATGTGGTTTCATTCTACGGTTTCTGAGGAAACTCCATACTGCTTTCCAGAGTGGTTGCACCAATTTGCAGTCCCACCAGCAATGTATGAGTGTGCCTTTTCCCCCACAACCTCCTCAACATTTAGTGTTACTTGTATTCTCAATAATTGCCATTCTGACTGGAGATGAAATCTCAGCATAGTTTTAATTTGCATTTCTCTAATTTCTAGTGATGTTGAGCATTTTCTAATATATTTGTTGATCATTCATATTTCTTCCTCTGTGAAATGTCTGCTCCATTCCTTTGCCCATTCATTGATTGAGTTATGGGCAATCAATTGTTGGTTTTTTTTGTTGTTGTTGTTTTTGTTTTTCTTTTTTTTTTTTTTTTTGGTGTTAAGTTTTTTGAGTTTTTTATATATCCTGGAGATTAATGCTCTAAGGTGCAGGTGGCAAAGATTTTCTACCATTCTGTAGGCTCTCTTCATGTTCTTGTTTGCTGTGAAAAAGTTTTTAGTTTGATACAATCCCATTTATTGATTATTGATTTTACTTCTTGCACTTTAGGAGTCTTGTTGAGGAATTTGGTACCTAAGAAGACATGATGGAGATTTGAATTTGGTACCTAAGAAGACATGATGGAGATTTGAATTTGGTACCTAAGAAGACATGATGGAGATTTGGGCCTGCTTTTACTTCTAGTAGGCACAGGGTCTCTGCCTAGGTCCATTGATCCACTTAGAGTTCAGTTCCGTGCAGGGTGAGATAGGGGTCTAATTTAATTACATATAGATTTCCAGTTTTCCCAGCACCATTTGCTGAAGAGGCTATCTTTTCTCCAATTTATGTTTTTAGTGCCTTTGTCTAGTATGAGATAACTGTATTTATGTAGATTTGTTTCTGTGTCTTCTATTCTGCACCATTGGTCTTCATATCAGTTTTGATGCCAATACCATGCAGTTTTGTTACTATAGCTCTGAAGTATAATTTAAGGTCTGGTATTATGATGCCTCCTGCTTCATTTTTCTCATTGAGGATTGCTTTGGCTATTCTGAGCCTCTATTTTCCCAGATGAATTTCATGACTGCTTTTTCTAGTTCCATGAAGAACATGATTGGAACTTTAATAGGAATTGCATTAAATCTGTATAGTGCTTTTGGTAGTATGGCCATTTTGACAATATTAATTCTGCCCATCCAAGAACATGGGAAATCTTTCCAACTTCTAAGGTCTTCTTCAATTTATTTCTTGAGTGTTCTGTAGTTTTCATTGTAGAGGTCTTTTACCTCTTTTGTTAAGACTGATTCCCAAATATTTTATTTTATTTTCTTTGAGGCTATTGTGAATGGGATAGTTTTCCTAATTTCTCTTTCAGTTGATTCATCACTGATGTATAGGAATGCAGTTGATTTATAGATGTTAATTTTATATCCTGCTCCTTTGCTGAATTCATTTGTGAGTTCTAGAATTTTTCTGGTGGGGTTTTTTGGTCTTCTAGATATATAATCATGTTGTCAGCAAATAGGGATAGTTTGAATTCTTCTTTTCCTATTTGTATCCCTTTAATTTCTTTCTTTCTTCTAATTGCACTGGCTAGAGTTTCCAGGACTGTGTTGAATAGAAATGGTGAAAGAGGGCATCTCTGTCTTGTTCCAGTATTTTAGAGGGAATGTTTTCAATTTTTCTCCATTTAGATGCTAACCTTGGGTTTGGCATATATATATAGTTTTTACAATGCTGAGGTATATTCCTATTATCCCTAGTTTTTCTAGTGTTTTGAACATGAATGGATGCTGTATTTTGCCAAATGCTTTTTCTGCATCTATTGAGATAATCATGTTATGCTCATGGTTCTTAAAGGAAAAAGACAACATTGCTCAGGAACAGCTCACCTGTCTTGATATGGTCTTTAAATCTTTAGTCATTTTCTTGAAAAAATGAAGCCCAAACTGTATTTTTTTACTTATATTTTTGAGTAAGTTATAGTTTGAAAATGCTATTCTTTTAATGTATCAGGGCCTCGAAACATTGTGTTTAAACCAAATTATTAAATATATATACACTTAGCATTGGCCTAATCTAGGTCAAGCCTCAGACAAGGCCTCAGCTACTTCCCATTGTCAAGCTGCTCCTGTCCAGCGGTTGCCGCCAGGATCAGAAATCCCTTGGTCTTCAGTTTTCCTCTTGTGGGTCCTCAAGCCCCTAATCCAGACATAGACTTTGTATAGATCTAGAAAATAGCTTTTAGTACATTCAACTCAAAAACTCAGTGGAAGATATTTCCAGTTCTATCCTTGAAAAAAGCTGTTGTTTCACCTGGGTCATCTGGAATCTGTACTAGAAAAGCACAAAGTTATGAGGCAAAGGGAGAACAAAAGGAAGAGAAGTCACCATGTCCTAAGCACCAGGTCCTAAGCACTGTGCTGGAACTTTTAACACATGATTATCTTCATACTATAACAAGTCTTCCCTTTAGGGATGAGGAATAGGAAGGCACAGAAGGCATCAATGTTCAGGTCATACCGCTAGACTAAACTATACCAATTGAGGCCCTGCCCAATTGTACTCAAAGATGTCCCTACGGGGCTGGGATTGTGGCTCAGGGGTAGAGTGCTTGCCTCCCATGTGTGAGGCACTGGGTTCGATCCTTAGCACCACACAAAAATAAATAAAATAAAGATATTGTGCTCATCTACAACTAAAAAATTAAAATAAAATAGATTTAAAAAAAAAAAAAGATGTCCCTACCTTACTTACCACCAGCCAGGCATCATCACCTGGAGGTCACTAGCCAAACTGTCAATGGAAGACTCAGCTAGAATCTTAAAACATATAGAAGGACAGTCAGATTGAGCATTGTCTCTACCCCACACCCAATGCAGACACCTCTGTAATACTGATATGCTGAGCCATGTGGTTCTGCTTCTGAACAGACCCAGATCCAACCAATCTTAAAGTAAACTAGAGAAAATTAACAGTATTTTAAAAAGAAATATACTCTTTGTTCATATTTCTCAAACATCCAAGGGGACCCCAATTCAAAATCTACAGCATAATTGCAAAAATGCTCGTGCTTTCTCAATTATCAATTCTCTTCCACCACCACCATCATCCAAACCAACCTGCAACCTCTCAAGAAACCCAAAACTTGTTTTTCTGCAGCAACCTCCCCTGTCTTTTAATCCCTTTACTACTTAACTTCCCTCTTTTTTTTTTTTTTTTGGTACTGGGGATTGAACTCAGGGGTACTCGACCACTCAGCCACATCCCCAGCCCTATTTTGTGTTTTATGTAGAGACAGGGTCTCACTGAGTTGCTTTGCACCTTGCCGTTGCTGAGGCTGGCTTTGAACTCACGATTCTCCCACCTCAGCCTCTCTAAGTGCTGGGATTACAGGCCTGCGCCACCGCACCCGGCCCCTCCTTTTATTATAGAGACCATTTTGGCCTTCCTTTGACTCCCACCTCAGCAAGCAAGAATTCTCTCTCTTTAAAAGTGGGTTTGGGGGGCTGAGGATGTGGCTCAGTGGCAGAGCGCTTGCCTCGCACATGTGAGGCACTGGGTTCGATCCTCAGCACCACATTAAAATAAATAAAAACAAAATAAAGACATTGTGTCCATGTATAACTAAAATATATTTTTTTTAAAAAGTGGGTTTGGGCTAATAAATGCAATATTTTCTTTCAGAGATATACTACATTAACATTAGAGCATCTGTACCCTGTGTTAATACTGCACGTTATCTGAACATACACATCAGTACTGTACATTACTGCATTAGTGCTGTACATTCATACACCAGCATCACTTCCCTCACCTTGATGTGCTCAGGCCTTCCATCGGTATGGACCCTTTCTGGTACTCCTTCCGGGGCTTGAAGGACTCTCTGGGCAGGTAAGAGTGGTAGACAGGGTAGTTCTCGGTGTATTCGGAGAGAAGACATGGTTTCTGTGTTTGATCATAAATCTTGGTAGTGATGTGTGGACAGTGATGCCGCCTATAAAAAAACATAGAGTTCAGATGGCTACCTTCTTGGATGGAATATATCCACTTTAATAATTCCACATCCTTCAAATGTGACCCAGATATAAAATCTTATGGTTGCCACCATGGAAAGCCATAACTTAACCTTCCCTTTTCCCTACTAAACTATGTGAAGTGGCCAGAATTTAAACAATATTCTATAACTGCTGTTGGTCAAATACCTTGGATCACAAAATTAGACACAAGCATGGCTGATGTTCAGTTTTTACAAATGCCACACTACTTGCATAAAAACCAAAAGTATTTCCATACCACAATAGGTCAGTGGCTATGGCCCCTGACCCAAGTACAGCTCCACTTGCCACAGACACTTTTTCTTGAGGCCTCCCAACAACCCAGCAACTAAGGGCTTACTACTGACCTAACAGGAGGCTCCAAGACTTCGCGTTTGGGCCCAGCTATGTCTTTGCTAACTGATTGGTTCTGTTCCATACAAGTGGTATCATGCAAAGCAAAACTGCCTCAGTTTTGAGTCCACTGAACACCATGGACTATGTGAAACCATTTTTATGGTGGAAGTTTCATTTATTTATTCTTTCAGGTAACACCTCAATTATGATATTCTTGGAAACATTTCTTCTGATTATATCTTATACCTAAACACTGCCCCCCACCTTCCCTCTATCCTCCCTGCATGTGCCTTTGTTGTGGCTTACTGTCATCTGCAATTGGTATATCTGTCTGTAAGTTTACTTATCATCGATCTCATCTGTTGAGTTCAGAACCTTCCCCCACATCGTTTATTGCTATGTCCCTAGCACTTCATACCCTGCACACAGTTGGTATTCAGTGAACAGCTATTGAATCAATGATTGAGTATAGAAATGAAGAAAATGGTAAATAGATACTATTTTAAAGTTATAGTTTATAATGAGGCTTTTCCATTTTATAAGCATGGTAATAAATGAAACCAACTCTACTCACAGCAGGACAAAGGGCAGCTGTTGGAGCTGTCAACAACCAAGGAAGCAGCATCTAAATTATTTGTGTGCTCACACACAATCCCTACAGGCCAGCTGGGGTACCTCTAGTCATCAGGCACCAGCACAAACTCCATGTTAGTGATTTCCAACTTAGTCACATCAAGGAGTGACATGGAATTGTTTTTACATTTTAATTACATAAGCTCAAATATACAATACTCAGGCCTAGTGAAATGGTGATAGATTTCATCACACTACTCAAAATGGCTCATAATTTTAAACTTATGAATTGTTTGCTTCTGAAATTTTCCATCTAATATTTTCAGACTGTGGTTGACTCAGTAACCATAGTTAAGGGGAGACTACTGTATTCCTAAGCATTTACAGGGAAATCTTCCATATTTATCCTGTCCTTATTGTATGAATCCAGTGTTAAATACAATAAAAGTTTAGTTTTCCTTTCTCAGAATGCACATCATTGGTATTTTCTGTACAAAGGTGACTATCTTTTACATGTTTAATGAAATATCTTCTAATCAGTGCATAGTGAGTACTTTAAAATACCTCCTGTTCTCTCAAGAGGTAAATTAATAGGTTCACAAGTAAACAAAACAACCATTTCTGTGCGCTCACAATTAGTCCAGGCATCTGAGATTTCAATCTGAGCCACTCTGTACCCTATGATTTTAGGATTTCTACAAACCTCAAATTAAAAAGCAAGAAATACTGCTTAGGGGCTGGGATTGTGGCTCAGTGGTAGAGCGCTTGCCTCACATGCGTGAGGCACTGGGTTCGATCCTCAGCACCACATAAAAATAAATAAATAAAATAAAGCTATAAAAAAAAAAAAGAAAAGAAATACTGCTTAGCAAAAAATACCTCTCTATATATTTTCTCCCCACACTCCAAGAAAAAAGTCAAGATTTTACTAAGGATTTCTTTTTTTTTTTTTTAAACATTTATTTTTTTAGTTGTAGGTGGACAGAATATCTTTGTTTTTATGTGGTGCTGAGGATTGAACCCAGTGCCTCCGGCGTGCTAGGCGAGCACGCTACCACTGCGCCATAACCCCAGCCCCACCAAGGATTTCTTAAAGTCAGGCATTTGCAATAAAATGGACTCTGAGCCGGGCACCACAGCGCACACCTGTAATCCCAGCACTTAGGGAGGCTGAGCCAGGAGAATCGTGAGTTCAAAGCCAACCTCAGCAACGACGAGGTGCTAAGCAACTCAGTGAGACCCTGTCTCTACATAAAACACAAAACAGGGCTGGGGATGGGGCTCAGTGGGCGAGTATCCCTGAGTTCAATCCCTGGTACCAAAAAAAATTAAAGAAATAAAAAGGATTCTGAAGTCAAAACTCTACCTTCTCTCTTCAGTGCCCCTGGCTTTTAAACCAGTACAATTGACATTTTCATATCCCCTTTCCATACTGTTAATTTTTAAAAATATAACACACTGTTCTTATTCCAAAAGAAAAATAAATTTAATTGCAAAGTACTGCAATGCAGTATCCTAAAAGTGGAAGCAATAAACTTCCAACTAGACACTAAAATTCCACTAAATGGAATCATATCAACCTTTATTTATGGGACATGTGTTATTTGACTTATTATTTGTTAACTGAAACCTTGCCTCACTTTGAAATAAAAACAATTATTCATAAATGTTCCATTGTCTGAGTTTGCTCATAGCAAGGTCTCCTTTTCCTACTTGTACCCATAACAGCCTGAATATCCCCCAAGACCCATGCTTCTCCTACCCCTTAGAATAAAAACTAAGCCTGAGATCTCCATGTCCCAGAAGCTAGTCCAACATTTATTTTTTTAATAGTTGGATAGACAGGAAGTTAAGCAGCATGCAGGAGAACTGCTAAAAGAAAGACATTTAGAAGTCATCAGGAAAAGAAAAATGACTGATTTGTTCTATCTGTAGATCCGAAAGGGAAGATACTCAGATTCTCAGTTTTTATAGAACAAATTAGTGTCTAAAGAAAATTTGTGGAATCACCACACTTGGAGTATTTAAAAGTAGATTTGATGGCCCTAAAGTAAAGGACTGAGACCTCTTCAAGCTGGGACTAGAATCCTTTTACCAGCTGTGTCGGCCACCTTGCTCAGGTGCACACGCACAAACCCAGATGGCACCAAGAGGCAAGCAATGAAAAGGGGAGGGCAGGGGTCACTTTCAGAATTCTACCAGAATTCTCTGAAGTCTTTCCACTCCAGAATTTACTACTCCAGAGGGAAAAGGATATATCCTGACTTTCTCTGATACTCGGTAAAGGGAATAGTAGAGACCTTTTGATGAAACTAAGAAAGAGTTAGTAGTCGCTGGCTCTGAGCTTCAACTCCAAACTAGAATCATAGAATTTTAAAATTGAAAGGAGCCATGAAGAATATCTATCCAATGTCTTCACTATGCAGATGAAAAACCAGAAGCTCAGAAGGATGCTCATTACCTCACCATGGATATAGGACTCTGTTACATCTGCATGACCAAGTACATTCCTGACATGCAGCTAGTTGCAGCCATCTGGACCTCAGGTAACCCTAGAATGTATGACAGGACTTTAAGGACTTTTCTTTACAGGTACCTCTAGAATAACACCATCCAATAAAAACAGAATGCGAGCCATACAAGCCATTTTTAAATTTTCCAGGAGTCACATTAAAATGTTAAAAAGAGGGGCTGGGGTTATGGCGCAGCGGTAGCGTGCTCACCTAGCACGCGGGAGGCACTGGGTTCGATCCTCAGCACCACATAAAAATAAAATAAAGCTATTGTGTAAAAAAAAATGTTAAAAAGAAACAAGTGAAATTAATTTTAATTGTCTTTAAACATATTCAAAATATCATTTCAACAGGTAATGAGTATAAAAACTATTAAGGAGTTATTTTTACTTTTCAAACTCCAGTATGTGCTACACATTTGTAGCACACCTCAGTTTAGATTAGCCACACTTGTACTGGCTTCCCTATTGGAAAGGGTAGGTCTAGAATTTGAAGGTTCAAAGGAACAATAAGCACTGGGTAATAAAACTTTTCTCTAAAAGTAGAGAAAAACAAAAATGCTTGGAGATACTTTTGTTGATTAGCATAGTATTTGTCTCTTTCTTATATAATCTGCCTTCATGTGATTCAATCAGAGGCATTAGAAAACATAAAAAAAGGAGTTTCCCATGATTTGCCTCTATCTATAGCATGAGCTTCATTCAGTTTTATGCACCTATAACCAACCCTTCCCACACCTGCTCACTACTCGCCACTCCACTTTGCAGAAATGTGACATTTTCTTCAAGGCCCCATCTTAAATGCCACCAATTTTTGTGCCCACCCAGCTCTCTACAAAGCTACTAATGATCCTAATGATCCCACTAGACACTGTTACTGGCTGTGACATTTTCTCTGCTTAGAGTGTGCATGGTGTTATGTCTCCACCTCTTTAGCTTTTGAGCCATCTTTATTTTCATCATCTAAATTTTTTTTTTTTGGTACTGGAGACTGAATTCAGGGGCACTCAACCACTGAGCCACATCCCCAGCCCTATTTTGTGTTTTATGTAGAGACAGGGTCTCACTGAGTTGCTTAGTGCCTCACCGTTGCTGAGGTTGGCTTTGAACTCGCGATTCTCCTGTCTCAGCCTCCCTAAGGGCTGGGATTACAGGCTTGAGCCACTGCGCCCAGCTTCATCATCTAAATTTTTTATTTTTTAAATTTTTCACTGACACATAACAATTGTACATATTTATGGGTTAGAGTATAATATTCAAATACATATTATACAATATGTAATAATCATATCAGTTACTGATATATACATCACCTCAGACCTTTGTCATTTCTTTGGAACATTCCAAATCCTTTCAACTGTTGTGAAGCAAGCAATGAAATATTGTCAATCGTAGTTACCCTATTATACTATAGTGTCCCAACTTCTTTTAGGACCCTTTATCTTCTGTACTGCCTTACACAAAAAATAAGTGTTAAGTATTTTCATGGTTGCAAATAATGCTATTCACCAAACAACAGCATGGCCATTCTTCCTGCCACCAATGGCAGCATGAATAGAACCTGGTACAATATATCTTTGGGTTTTTCAAGCAAATGAACTTCCAATGGTCTTTTAGAACCTGCCTACTTGTAAGGAGAGTACCGTCTGTGGATACTGATGACTTGCCTCTAGCATGGCCTTTTAGAATCACCTGACTGTCCACAGTGAAGAAGAGGCAAAGCACACAGTATACAGGGACTTCAAAGGCAGCAAGATCCACTTTCCAATGTTAGCTCAGATCCTGACTCCCTGTTAATACTGAGAAAATTACCTAAATTTTCTGAACTCCAAGTTTTTCTTTCATAATAATGTGGATAACAACTCCCACTACTTAGTATGACTATGTGGATTAAATTAGATACTGGAAGTAAAATGCCTAGCCTCATCCAAGACAAGTATTCTGTAATTAATAGGCTGTATTTACAGAGCAATTACTATGTACCATGTAGGGAGAGTTTTACCTATTCTCCCAAATAAGATTCGCAGTAATGTTATGAAAGAGGCACTATTGTCATCCCCATTTGACAAACATGAAAACTGAGCCTTAGGAGATGTTATCATGCTCAAGGCCACATGGCCAAAAAGTAATGAAGCCAAGACTACTAGAATCTAGGTTTCAAAGACTGTGCTCTTAAGCACAACCATGTGCTATGTGGCTCAACAGGAATGCCAGCCTGTACCAAATACTTCTATTCCCTGGCTGCCCTGATAAACTTAATATCAATCAATTAATAGACAGGTCTTTGACCTGGTACTTCAAAGTCACCTCAGCTACACTCAGTCTTCCAAGACAGTATATCCCCTGCTATTTTCCACTAGCCCTGAAAATTTCCCATTACAGACCAACAAATAGATGCAACTCCAACAGCTCTTTGAAACTGATTGTCCCTGGAACTTTCTTTGCTGTCTAAACAAGAGGCTGTCATTAGATAAAGTGAAACAGTAACAACCAGAAAAATAAAGAATACAGAATGCTGGACCTAGAAGGACCCTAGAGATCAATCAGCCCTATCACTTCATCATCCAAATGTGAATGCTAAGACCAAGAGACATTAAGTCACTGGCCAAGGTCACACAGCTGGTCAGCAGCAGGCTTCACCCCAGGGCCATATCATATCCCACATAATTGACTTTCATTTAAAATCCAATTTAAAACACCAAGTTCAAACCCTTAAAGGATTTGCGGCCTATTTTTCCTTTTCCCCTGTAGATGGGATCTCGTGAGCTGTCACAGCTGCTGTGGGAGGAAAACACTGGGTATAGAAAATGTACTCTCAGTCTAGGAGAGATGGCAAAAATGGCCAAACCTCAAATCATAAAAGTCATCATCTATGCAAATAGTCCAGGAAGACTCTAGGGTGGCTGGAACAGCAGAAACTCTGGCATGCTAAAAGCAAGGCCTTTTAAAAGGAGAATGCATGTTTCTGGAATGTTTTTCCCCTTAAGAACTGAAGAAAACCAATCCCATTAAGAATGGTAAAGCTAACACTTATCCTGAAATGCATATGTATCTACCCATGGTGTTTTATAAACCTTTAAAATATTTGCTAAAATTTGTTTTCTTGTATTTATAATATACTCAGAGGCCAAGAGACAAATGAGAATACTTTTATGAACTGTAAAATAAGACAACTTTTGAACATAACACACATAACCTCATGGCAAGCTTTGAGAAGAGATGTCTCATACTGCCTGCCTTCACCTCATCCATACAGATCTTTCAAGAATCAGAATGGGCCAGACACAGTGGTGTACATCTGTAATACCAGCAACTTGGGAGGCTGAGGCAGGAGGATCACAAGTTCAAGGCTAGCCTCAGCAATTTAGTGAGACCCTAAGCAACTTAGTGAGACTCTGTCTCAAAATTTAAAAAAGATAAAAAAGGTCTAGGGATATGTAACTCAGTGGAAAAGCCCCTCTGGGTTCAAACCCTAGTACCAAAAAAAAAGAATCAGAACAGTGTGAGATATAACTCCAGTGCATATAATACCCTACCCATGCAATTAACTGGGAAACTAGTGGTGATCTGTCCTTGTGGAGAACAGATTCTGGGTAACAGAAAGCAAAGCAAAACCCTTTAATGTGTCAGAGAACAAGCAACCTTAAAGATTATCTAGTGCAAATATGACAAATAGATGCAAATGATAATACCAACTAGAAGAGGTTGCCTGGATGGCACACTGAAAATATTCTAAGAATACAGGTTTGATGCCTCCTTGATTGATTAGCCATGTCTGCCAAGGGCACCAGGTGAGGGGAGGAAGAATGGGGAGGGAAGAAAATGGAATGCTGGTGGAAATGTCCACAGGCTGGCAGAAATGATGACTTGTAGGAATCACATCTGGAATGACAACGAAGCCATAAAAATGTGAATGAAGTTGCCAAGAAGAGAAGAAAAAGGAATAAAAACAAAACTTTGGAAAACACCATATTTACGAATAAGGAAAAGAATTTTCCAGAGGGAAAAACTGACCAAAAGAAAAAGAAAAAAACTAACAAGAGTAAAAATTCAGAGGTCAAAGAAAGCATTTTAAGTGTTCAATAGATAAATGCCACAGGCAAGTCAAAAGGTATTAAGGCAAAGACACTTTGTTTGATGGGACCAAGAAATTGGTGCTGTTAAAGATATGGGAGTGAGAGATGAGACCACCATTTGGAAAAATTTATTGCAAAAAGCAAAAAGAAAGATATTACCCAGGAGGTACACAAAAAAAGTGTTAACTATGTGATGGTCATCATGGGATCATGGGAAAAGAAATGATGTCAGACCATCTTTGCAGGTAGAGGAACAGGTAAGCAAAAAAAGATTCTTTAATGAGAAAAATAATTGATGGAGCAAGAGCCCAGACTGCCAAGGAGATATAACGAAAGAGGGGAAGTAGATAAGGTTAAAGAGAAAATGAGAGGAAAGAATCCAGAAAACCAGTTTGAAAAGGTGCATTGGGGATCAAGGCATCCCTAGGAGACACTGGACAGGACTTTGCCAATGAGTCTTGAAGGGAGGCACAGAAAAAAACAAAAACAAAAAACATGCCAGTCTCTTCTCTTTCCAACTCCTAGAGAACCAATCCCCTGGGGGATGGAAGGTATCACCCTGGGCATCATTTAGATGACATTCTAGAATAAAATAATCTAACCTTTAGTGAGGAAAAAAATAAAGCAGTAGTCACCTCTGGCAGGGAAAGAAGGGGTTGACTAGGAAGGGGCATGCAGGACTCTGGCATGCTGACAGAATTCATCTTGATAGGTATGTAGGTTAGATAGGCACAGGAATTTATCAAATCCCAGCAAATGTGTCTGAGGATTTGACATTTCATTGCAAAGTGTATTTCAAAAGAAAAAAAGTAACTGTAGTTAATAAATTAAATGCTAAACTATTGAGGGAAGTTTACTACTCTCCATGATTTACTTTGAAATATATAAAAAATGCACACTGACATGGATTGGTGGAAGATGAATAATGGGAAATAGATGGAGAGATGCATCAATGTTGATGATAGAATATAGGTGATATATAGCCATTCACTTTAAATTTTTTCAACTCTGTTAGAAATTCATAAGAAAATGTTGGGGCAGAAAAGGGGGCAAAAGAAAAGTTTTCTTTTTTTTTTAATATTTATTTTTTAGTTGTAGGTGGACACAATATCTTTATTTTATTTTTATGTGGTGCTGAGGATCGAACCCAGTGCCTCCCGTGTGCTAGGCGAGCACGCTACCACTGCGCCATAACCCCAGCCCAAAAGAAAAGTTTTCTAAAACTCCAAATTTTTAGATGTGATCACACCATTGTGGTTATAGGAGGAAGTATCTATTCTTTTAGAGAAGCAACGTGAGGTATGTGGGGTAAAATGACATGATTTCAGATTCCTGGGACAGCTGAACTAAATGGGGCAAAACCTTCATCACTGTTGGTGCTGGGATTTGGACACGCAGGGTTGTTACTTTATTCTTTTTTGCAGATTTGATTTTTTTCTAAATTAAGGAAATATGGAAACAAATCCTAAGAGGCAGGGCCTACATAGAACAAGCGTGTATCCGCTTAAGCAAGAGCTTCCCTTGAGGCCAATAGGGCTTCAGTCCAACCACCTGGGACTAGGCAGCCTCTTGATTTAAGCTGATGATAAGTGCAGAGCCAGTAACAGAAGGGAGCTTCCCTTCTCACACTCTGAAGCTGGTGTCAGCTACGCTGGGCCTGTTCCCACAAGGCCTTTTAGTGTCCTACAGCCAAAAAACAGCAAGCTTGCATACTGGACTGGAGTTTCACTCTCTTCCCAAGAAATCTAGTACCCTGTGAATTTTGGAGAAACCCAGCAGCTGTGCTAAACAAAGCTTTCCAAGGCTTTCTTCCAGGCATTGCAAAAACAATCAAGCCCTCTCTTTAATCCCTATTTTAAAACAAAGACTGTCTTTGACACACCATCTCACTACTCGAGGTTGGTTGCTTGCATAGTACCTTGTGGCTAGTCTTATCACACCATTAATCCCAATTAAAAATGTTTGGTGATCACCAAGTCTAGGTTCCTTGCAGGAGTCAGGATATCTTGTTCACTATTAAATAACCAGCTAAGCACAATGGCTGGAACACCTACACATGTAATAAAATATTTTGGGGGCCTGGGATCGTAGCTCAGCAATAGAGCGCTTGCCTCGCATGCATGAGGCCCTGGGTTCGATCCTCAGCACCACATACAAAGCAATAAAATAAAGACATTGTGTCCATCTACAACTAAAAAAATATTTTTTTTGGATAGATGAACAATTTATAAAACACATACAGTTTCTAGAACTTGGCAATATGGTCTTATTCTTAGTGCAACCCTGAGAGGGAATCAGGGCAGAAATTATGATCCCAACCCACCACCAATGTCCCAGGCCCAGGAAATTAAGTACTTGTTCAGTATTATAGAACAAACAATGGTAAAACCAGGACTAATGCCTGTTTTGCTGCCTCCTAAAAGGATGATCTTTTCATCCTATCAAATTCCTTTCTGAGTAAAACTCAAGTTAATTGCTCAGAATATGAGACCCTCCTCTACCTGCAAGCTCCTATCTCAGAGTTGGGGATGAGTAGCCTCTTGCCTAAATTACCAGTGAATAGGACCCAGTGAGCAAGGATCTTACGTGGAAAGCAGGGAGAGCAAACAGTTGGATGAATGCCACCATCCATAAAACCCCAGATGTTTGGCTTGACGTGCCAACATGTTAAATGTCTCATATAATTAATTAAGGTAGAAAGATAACAGTTAAGCTAGACAACATGTTAATTTCCACCAGCCATCTGACATCAACCACTCCACGTGGACTATTTCATAATTTCGTGCTACATAGGCTTTTTCCTCACTTTGCATAAATGACAAAGTGCTATGTTCTCTACCCCTTTGGGGATGCTCATGGACCAGCTAGGATTACCCTGGACTGCCAGCTCTGAGGTCAGAGTACCCCCAAGCAGTTCATGAAAGACTCTTCCTCCTCTTCCCTTAGCTTCAAGTTTGAGGAAAGAACTAAAAATTCTGGGTGAGTCTATAAACATGGCATTGGCTGCAATGACCACTGTCACTGCTTCCTCCCCAAATCCATCAGTATGGATGGAGAGGCAGACCTCGATTCCTGCACTGAGTTGCAAGAGGTGAACCAGCTACAACTTGAATGGAACCCAAAGATCCAAAGAATAGGACCCCAGGACAGCTGCATCCATCTCCTCCTGAAAAGCATCCCAACATCCCACATCCCTCTCTGGGGTACAATCATGCTTTGTGTGTCCTATCCAGAGTTAGGTCTGGGAGTCCACAGGTGCCTTCTGAACTATTGATCTCAAGCCATTTACTGGCTGGCTGTGTCCACTGCCCTGAGCCCCAAAATCCATTGCAGAGGCATCTGACCCTCCATATCAGAGGTTCAGATTTTCAATGCCAAGGATGTTACAATGACTGGGGACCTTTCCACATCTAAACGTGGCCCTGTCTCATGCTGTGGGTAATGGAAAGGAAATAGCTCTTGCACACCAATCTGATCTTCTCCATCTTTCTACCCAACAAGCATCGTCTCTCCCTGACTCCTCACAGAAAAGAGCACTATCTCAGCAGGAAGTGTCAGAGCAAGATCTAGACCCAGTAGCCAACATCTCATTCAAATAGTGGGGATTTTCTCCACTGCTTGTAAGCCACTGACTTTACCATTATAAACTGAATATTCCCCATGCTCCGTTGCTGCTTGCTTCAATTCTTGAAACCTTCAGAATTTTAATTGATAGCCAAAATTTCAACAACTATTGTATCCTCCATCAAAAAAGATTTATCAGTGCTAATCTACATTTTTTTCTTCTCTGCCTCTACGGAGCTTTTTAAAATTTGAGCCAAATCTCCTATAATGTCATTAAAGTAAAAGAAAAATAATTTAAACAATGAGTGGAATGATTTTAGAAAAACAGTCTTATTTCACAAAATTTATTCCTTTGAGTACAATAAATATTTTTAAACAAGTATTTGATTCTTAGAGACTGAAGTCACTGTTATAAGACACCCCCCCACACAAAAAAAAAAAGTAGAAGACTAGACTTCAAGTTTAATTATTACCACAGCTGAGCAGCTGGAATGAAATTACTTCCCTGTACTGTGTGTCCATAATTCAATATGTCAAAGTGGTCTCTGATTTCATTAATGATTTTTTTCTCTATTTCTCCTCAGATGTTTAGCCCAAAGGGAAAATTTTAAATCATCCCTTTCCAACTGTACTTTTTCAATATATTCCTTCTGGAAATTAAAGTTTACTTATAGTATAAAACCCACTCATTCAATAAACACAGCATTGTAAAATGTCCAAGATGACCCCCTATCTCCAAAAAAATATCCCACTTTCCATTAACTCACCAATAACCAATAACAAAAGACCCAGGTTTTGGTTACTTTAAAAAAACACACAAAGATTTCTGGCATAAAGAACCAAGTTGAAAAAACTGTACTTTTTATATTTTAGCTAAAATCAGAACTTGTGAAACCCCTCGGGCTTCTGGAAGAATGCAGAGGATTTAAAGAGTATTTCTTACTGGACCTCCCAGATGCTGGCAAAGTTCTAGGGGATGAGGAGGTGTTAGGAGAAAGCAGGCAGATATACACACACGATGCGTGTTAATTCCACTTTAGATTTCTGGTAGAAGACAGCCCTTTTTTACAAAAACTAATATTCACAAAAATAAAATTCCCAGCTCTCTCTGATCTTTGCACAGTAACCCACTTCTTTTCCTCATCTCAAATCACAGAGGAGACAAACACCATACATTTCCACTAGACTGGCTGAAAACTGTTCTCTGTGGGATCTTCACCTTTTTGTTCATAAGTGTACAGCATACGCATGCCTATAGATCTATATACCTTGGAGCACAATATGAAGAGCTGCCATTTATTGAGCACTATGTACCAGGCACAGTTCTTAACTTTTTTTTTTAACTTTTTTTTAGTTGTAGATGGACACAACATCTTTATTTATTTTTTATGTGGTGCTGAGGATCGAACCCAGTGCCTCACGCATGCGAGGCAAGCGCTCTACCACTGAGCCACAATCCCAGCCCAGTTCTTAACTTTTATCTATATTATTTCCCTTAATCTTTACAACAAATCACTCTTAGACTACAGGGCTCAAAAACTGAAGCTGGGAATCGTGCTACCCAACAGTCAAGGGTTACGGTGACCGTCTGAGAACCAGCTCAGACAAAAAAGGCACAGAAAGACACCTGTGTGGGAGTGGACCTGCAGTCCCCATCCCTGAGCAGTCACAGGTACCCAAGGGTGGGCTTCCCTCCACTTCTACCAAATTCCATCTCTTTGCTCATACCTCCCACACACCCTTTGCTTTTCCTGTCCTACCCCTACCTCTTCCTCCTTTGCGCCTACAATGCACTAAACCTTGAACTTTCAGGCTCTTAGGCCATGACCCTTCCCAACCCAGAGGGCATACAAGGAAGTAAAGCCACCTAGAGAGCACAGTATCAGCAACAGCAAATACTCAAGAATCCAACTCTCAAAAATCAGGTAAAGGAAGAATGAAAAACACTCCACAAGCCACTCTACTGACTGGAGCTTCAGAATCAAGTATGTGGCTTCTTCAGTCACCAACAGTAGAAAACGGGCAAAAGAAATGGGGTTCGTAGAATAGTTTAAGTGACCATGTGACAGAATCTATTCTTAGAATGATTCTAACAAAATAAGATGTTTTTATGTATTGTCAATGGAGTACAGGTGGTTACCATGGTATGGGTTAGTGAAAACTCATGGGGTGATTGTTGGTTTTAATTATGTATAGAGCTAATATTAAGCTGCACACTGTTAAAGAGGAATCATTCATTCTCAAAGAGCAGCAACCAACACCATTGTCAGAAAGTTGTACATCCCAGTAGAGCTGAACAAAGACGCCATGGAACACTACAAGCCAAATAAAATGTTAAAAAACACATAGGTAGACAGGAACCATCTTTCCTGGGGTCTTGTCTTACAGTAGCTCTGTGATGGTTTGGATAAGAGGTGTTCCCCAGAAGTTCCTGTGTTAATTCAGGAATGTTCATAAGTAAAATGATTAGATCATGAGAGCTGTGACATAATCAGTCCATCCTACATTAAATGGACTGGGTGGTAACTGCAGGCAGGTGGGGTGTGGCTAGAGGAGGGAGGTCACTAGGGCCATGCCCTGAAAGGGTTAATTTTTCCTGTGGTCCCTTCCCCCAACTCCTCTGCTTCCTGGCTGCAGCTTCCCTCTACCATGCCCTTCCCCCATGATGTATGGCCTCATTTTCAAACCAGAGCAATGAGTCAGCCATCTATGGACTGAAACCTCTCTGAAGCTACAAGCCCCAAATAAATTTTTCCTCCTCTAAGTTGTTCTTGTCAGGTATTTAGCCACAATGATGCAAAACTGACTAACACACAAACACACTCCAATCTCAAACAAAATGAAGCAGCCAAAGCCCAGACTGCTTTTCACTTGTTATGGTTATAATTCCTGGTTAAAGGGCTTTCATGTGCTTAGTGCTATGCCATGTAAGAGAGAAGCTGCCTTGTCCAGCAACTGACTTCAGACTCAATTTCCACTCAGCTCAAAAGGTAGCTTGAGCAGGTATATCTGGTCCCTTTCCTCTGCAGTCTTCCAAAGCTGCTTGCCTGAGTGGAAAAAAGAAAAAAAAAGACAAAAATCTTTCCAAATAGAAGTGGCTGGGCACAGTAGCACACCCCTATAATCCCAGCAACTCAGGAGACTGAGGCAGGAGGATCAAAAGTTCAAAGCCAGACTTAGCAACTTAGCAAGGCGCTGAGAAACTAGCAAGATCCTGTCTCTTAAAACACACACACACAAAAGGGCTAGGCATGTGGCTCACTGGTTAAGTGCCCCTGAATACAATCCCTGGTACCAAAAAAAAAAAAAATAGAGAAGATGTTTTTGCCTAACCTATGGTATCCTCATATTCTAATAATTTCTGTTATAGTCACAAATTAAATAATGCAAAATAACTATACAAGCTATTAACTCAATTATTTACCCATCTTCATACATATGACATTTGTAAAGTTCCTATTATATGCCATGTACTATGTTGGGCATTCGGGTTAGAAAGAAAATCATGAATATATTCCCCATCTTATCACTTTCACTTATTCCTGCTTCTTGACACTGGTGTCCAGTACCCAAAAATGTTGGAGCCTTCATGTAATATAAAGACACTGGCAGCAAAGTACTTAATGGCTAAGAAAGTAGGCAGTAAAGGGTTGGAGGTCTGGCAACAGAGGAAGTAGGCAGAATAGTTAAGCTGAACAGCAAGCAATTATATTGGAAATAAAAGTAGCCAAGGTTCTCACTCTGAGAAAGGATTTCTAAATACAGAATGAAGACTGGAAAGACCTTTGAAGTATTAGGTGGGAATTGGAAGTATTGGTAGGAACTGATAGTGTTTTCTTTTTTATTAAATGTTTATTTTTTTAATATTTTTTAGTTATAGATGGACACAATGTTTTTATTTTATTGCTTTGTATGTGGTGCCGAGGATCGAACCCAGGGCCTCACGCATGCGAGGCAAGCGCTCTACTGCTCAGCTACAATCCCAGCCCCAGGAACTGATAGTGTTTTAATTTGTACACAGAAATTGTTCTTTTCTATGTATTGATATATTTGTCTATATGTACATATTTCTATGTGTATGTGAATGAATCCAGCAAGCAATCAGACCTAGGTTTCTGAACATCATCCACTTAAAGGAATCAGAGCTGTTAGAAAAAAAGTTGATTTCCTGGTTGGAGCAGGGAAAATACAAGATAAGCCTTGGAACAGCTTATGTTAGAAAGACAGGAAATGCTTAATGAATGATGGGCTTATTCAGAAGGACAAAGAAGACAGTTAAATGGAAGTAGCTCCAATGGAGAACAATTTGAGCATTAAAATAAATAATGTTAGTAACATATTAGAATCTTTTCAGCAAAATAGACCCAAGAGTATATACTGAAATAAATACATGCATAAATGTGGAAGAAAGGAAAGTTTTTTCTTTTAGTAGAACATTAAAGGTAGAAGAAATGATCATTTGACAACCATCATGGTGGTAGTGGTGATGGATTCATTTAATGATAGATAGCAGCTAAGGCTGATGCATAAAGTTTGGGTAAGGGACAGGACATTGGTATAATATGTCTACATAGTAATCAAATACAAAGGAAAAATAAAGTCTTTATGGTGGAAAAATCTGGCAAACTCCAACATGACTATGATCAAGTTAACCACCCCAATGGTAAAATGGATCATCATCATATGCCCCTTGAATGCACCAAGAACTCAGCATCATCTCTACAATTTCCTTCCAAGAAAGAATGTCCGGAGTGTGATGAGGAAGAAACACTGGATGGACACAGTTGGAAGGTCGTCCTGCAAAAAGACAGACCTGAAGTGCCCTTCCAGGTTAAGAATACTGATGAGATATATAACTAAGGCAACACATGTTCCTAGATAGAGAACCCTGGGCCAGAAAAGAAAAGGACATTGGTAGAACAGATGATGAAATCTGAATGGGGTCTGTGGACTGCACGGCAGGCAGTGTTCTCTCTATGCTAAGTTCCTGGTTGGGATGGTGTCATGATGATAAAGCAAGAGGAGAGGACCTTGTTTTTAGAACTATTAGGAATGATGATTCATGTCAGAAAATGATGTGTTATGTATGCATCTTATATATGTTTATATAGAAAGAGAGGGTGAACCCACAAAAATTAGATATTAACAATTAGAAAATCTGAGAGATGTGAACAGTATTTTTTATACCACTTCACAACTTTGTAGATTAAAAAAAAAAAAAAGACATTGGCCTTGGAGTTACAATGACTTGAGTTTAAACTCTAACACAATAATTTATGGATCTGACACTAAGGAAAAAATTTGAGTCTCAATTGCATCTTTTTTTAAAGTTCTTACTACACCTTACAGAACTGACCTAAAGATAAACTAGATGACCGATGATAAATTTAGCATTTGAAGACTTGCTCTTATATGCTAAGATATTACTATTTCTAAACCCCTAAATAGCCTGCAGTGTAAGGATTACCAACTTACAATATGAATAGCCTGAGACTCAAATAACATGTCTTCACAGCAAGAGGGCAGGGCTTACCCCAGAAAGGTTCAAAATTCACACTCCTCTACTGCACTGGGCTTCCCAAATGGGCAATGATTCCCAGTGTGTTGGGGACCCTGAAGGAGCTCACTCAATATTACTTTCCCACTAAATAATTGAGTAGGAAAGCAAACAAATGATTACATGATTGTAATACAATGTATTAATGATATTACAAATGCAGAATGCAGTGAGTGACTAAAGAAAAGAAAGTGACTTGTAGGGTGTGGCTGAGGGGCACAAAGGTTGAAAGGATTCTGTTATGGTTTGGATATGAGGTATCCTCAATAAAACTTGTGGTAATGTGGGAACGTCCAGAGGTAAAATGATTGGATTGTGAGAGCTGTAATCTAATCAGTCCATCTCAGTTTAAATGGACTGACTGGGTGGTAAGTACAGGCAGATGGGTTGTGGCTGAAGGAGATGGGTCACTGGGGTGTGCCCTGGAAGATGCATTTTCCCTGAAGACTCCTCTTGTCATTCTCTGTTTACTGGCTGCCATGAAGTGAGCTGCTTTCCTCCTCCATGCTCTTCTGCCATGATGTGCCGCCTCACTTAGGGCTCAAAGCAGTGGAGTCACCATCTATAGACTGAAACCTCTAAATACATGAACCCCAAACCTCTTCTAAGTTGTTCCTGTCAGGCATCGTGGTGACAGTGATGCAAAGCTGACCACATAGCTTCAAAGGCAGTAATGCTTGAATCAGGTGCTGGCAGATGAAGCCACAATCAAGAAACAAGGGGCAAGGGACTTCTGGCAGAAGTTTGGCAGATTCAAAGCCTTGTTGGTGTGAGGGCACCGGTGATGGGGAGCAGTGCATGCAGGGTGATAAATGACTCTGGACAGGTTGATAAAAGCCAGATCCAGAAGAGTCCAGTGTGCTATGCTTAGGTGTACAGACTTTGTCTCTTAGAAAGGGATGACGTGGAACACCTGCTATCCCTCCCCTTCCCCACACTAATCACAGCACTTTATTACACTTCACACAGCCACTAGCATCATCTGAAATCGGCACCTAAAATGGAATCATTGGCCCTCTCTATTCCAGGTGCTGGGGGCTTTCCAGGGGTTTTAATAGGTGTAACAAAGCTAGACCCTCCCCTAGGTTCATGTATGACTGCACATATGGTGTAACTCTACATTGTGTACAACCAGAGAAATGAAAAGTTGTGCTCCATTTGTGTACAATGAATCAAAATGCATTCTGCTGTCATGTAAACCTAATTAGAATAAAATATATATTAAAAATTTTAAAAATAATAAAAAATAAATTTTAAAAAAAGCTAGATCCTCAGCCAGTGCTGACTGATCAAGGAATAAGTTACAGGCACAGTGACTAGTGAGAAGACCCTGATGACAGTCTCATGTACTTCAAATCCAAGAGCTGCACCTCCACACAAAGTCAGAGAGAGTGGAACCCCTGGCTTATGTCTGGTTGCTGTCAGAAGCCACACTGTGGTAGAGGAGCATGTGAAGAACTCTTCCAATGGGAGAATCCAGGGCAATCTGGAGAATGTGCTGAGAGGAGGGGGAGGCCCAGGATAAAGAACAAAAGCCAGAGGGAAGCAAGCAATCAAAAGTGAAAAAGCAGGGCTGGGGTTGTGGCTCAGTGATAGAGTGCTTGCCTCGCATGCGTGAGGCACTGGGTTTGATCCTCAGCACCACATAAAAATAAATAAAATAAAGATATTGTGTCCGTCTACAACTGAAAAGTACTTTTTTAAAAAAAGTGAAAAAGCTGTGCAAACACAGTGGCCAAGAGACTTCAGCAGTATGGCAGCACCTCACTATTAGGATGCCTGGTCATCCCCCCCCCCCCCCACAACATTTGTGCTCACTGAAAGATTCTCAGTAAAAGGCAAGTAAGTTTCTATGACTTAAGAGAAGATATGAGATATTTAAGTACTTATCTTAAAACAGACACACCCATGTGTGCACACCAACATAAGACAACATTGTCCATATCTAGGATATGGGCAAGAAACCCATCTCTCGAATTTAAGGAACAGTAAGACCTGGGTATAGCAAAAAGAGTACTAGATGGAACTGGCTTTCATCTATTTTCAGGCCTTAGTGTACCTGACTGAAAAATGAGAGAACTTTAAAGACGACACACTGTAATCACCATGCTGACTCAGAACGCTCCCTGCAGAAGAAAATAGCAATACGCAGTATAGGGAGGCTAACTCCTTCCGTGTGCAGGTCCGTGAGTGCAGCAGCTCGCATCCTAGCCAGGAACTTGGTAATACAATTGAGAAAACTGAAAACACATTGTAAGTGAAGGCCTGGGGAGCATCGAGCATTCGGCTTTAAGATGCTGACTGTTTTTGAAATAAAACTTTAAAACGTGCCATAAAAAGAAACTATTCCTCTGAGGAAAGAGAGTTTACAGTGTCTTTGATTGTAACGATGGGAAAGACTTTCATCTGCACTCTTTACAAGGTTAATTGTAACTCTCCCCCAAGCTCAGAAACCCTTTTCTCAGTCTTGTGGTTGTAATCTTACACTCTGCGTGATAAACCTTCGTTTTGCAATAGGCACATTCCAAAATAAAACTTACGGCTCTGAAAGCAGTCAAATGAGCAAAAGTTGATAAGAAGAAACTTTGCTAGTGCACATGCACACACAGTCTGCAGTGCCCAGCCACACCAAGTCAAAGTCCCCAACTTCATCAGCAAAGACCCTACCAACACCACACCTTAGCAAATGTGAAGCACTTAGCACCATGCCTGGCCCAGGGGAAACCATCCATAGCACATAGTTGTCATCTTAGCCTTTCTCTTCGTCACTGCTGATGGATTACAACTATCAGTACATAGTTGTCCCTGTGAAAGAGTTATTGCCTTCAATGAGGTCACCTTCACAGACTATCTCACCACAGAAACCCCTATGGAACAGGGCTGTGGTTGCCTTCTTTTACAAACTGGCATGACAAAAAGTTACCATAAATTTATTGTCTAACAGAGGAAACCTCCATCACGTTGTTTTTCACAATTCCTTCATATACAAAACCTCAACCCAAATCTGCGGTTCATACTTTCCTCCCAGATGCCAATAGATGCTATTCTTTTCTGCCTCCCCTACCAGAGACTCACAAAGAATCATTGTGTCCACAATTTATTGGTCATGTGGTAAATATGCCAGGCTTAGTGATAATGGCTTTTTTACAAATTCTTTTATCTTCACCTCAACTGCATGAGATGCTGCTATTATTCTCCTCTACATATGCAGCATCTAAGGCTTAGAGAGGTTACTTTATCCAAGACCACTAATATGGTCAATGAGATACATAGCAGGCAAAGAGTGGAACATGAACTTGATCCACATGTTTCTGAATCTGATATCCATGCTTATGTTTTCCACTAGATTGTAATTACTAAGTAAAGAACTCCGCTTGGAATCTCTCCAGTGAACTTCAGGGAATCCATGAATGCCTTTGAACTGTATGTAAAATGCTATGTGTATGTATACATTTTCCTTGAAGAAAGTCCAAAACTTTTACCATATTTTCATAAGGAGTCTAGAATGCATTTTTTTTTAAACTTGAGAATGTTTGTTCTAGACTCTGGCAGGACTCAACCTTCCATTCTATATTTTGTACCACTGCTGCCTGATATGTAATAGACTCAACCAATAGCCATCCAATTGACCTGATTCCCTTTTCTGGTCTTCTTGGATCCACCCGCTCCACAGCCCACTAGAGATGCAGTGAGAGTGATGAATATTTTAAAGCTGTTTTTCATCCACACACGTGTGAGAGCTCCATTAGCACAGTTCCTGGGCCAGATTTTCACAGCCACTCACACTATGAAAAAGCAAGCAGAACCCTGTCTTGCCTGCTCACCCCAGAAAACCAAACATCTGCTTGCCCTGCCTGAAGAGCTCACCAGCTGAGGACAGGCCAGCGTGGGACAGCACAGCACATCTGGCCCTTCCTGTGTGAGCTCAAGCCCTGTTTTCAGGATCAACTGTCAAGTAATCTTCTGCCTTATAAACAATCTCACATTTTTTTTTAATTTAGTTATTTTATTTAAATGCATTTCAAGTCATAGTACATAACCAGAGCTCAGTTTTTCCATGTCTCTGATTGCAAACCAGATAAAGTCACACCATTAGAGTCTTCATAGATGTGCCAGGGGTAGTAATGACCATCTCAAATAACCATCGTTACTATGCCCATTCCCCTTTCCTTCCTCCCTCCTCCCTCAACCACGTTTAGAGTTCCTGCATTTCTCCTATGTTTCCCGTTCCCACCCCCCCCCTTATGTATTCTTATCCACTAATCAGAGAGAACATTCGGCATTTAGTTTTTTGGGATTGGCTTACTTCACTAAGCATAGTGTTCTCCAATTCCATCCATTTGCCTACAAATGCCATAATTTTATTCTCTCTTTTGCTGAATAATATTCCATTGTGTATATGTACCACAGTTTCTTTATCCATTCATCTATTGAAGGGCATCTGGGTTGCTTCCATAGTTTTGCAATTGTGAATTGCGCTGCTATAAACATTGAGGTGACTGCTGTATTGTAGTGTGCTGTTTTTAAATTTTTAGGGTATAAGCCAAGGAATGGGATAGCTGGATCGAATGGTAGTTCCATTCCAAGTTTTTTAAGAAATTTCCAAACTGTTTTCCAGATTGGTTGCACCAATTTGCAGTCCCACCAGCAATGCTTGAGTGTACCTTTTTCACCACATCCTCGCCAGCACATATTGTTGCTGGTATTTTGGATAGCTGCCATTCTGACTGGGGTGAGATGAAATCTGAGTGTAGTTTTGATTTGCATTTCTCTAATAGCTAGAGAAGACGAACATTTCTTCATGTATTTATTTATTGATTGTATGTCTTCTTCTGAGAAGTTTCTATTCAGCTCCTTAGCCCATTTAATGATTGGGTTATTTGTTTTTTTGGTGTTAAGTTTTTTGAGTTCTTTATATATCCTGGAGATCAGCGCTCTATCTGATGTGCTTGTGGCAAAAATTTTCTCCCAGAGTGTAGGTTCTCTGTTCACCTCATTGATAGTTTCTTTTGCTGAGAAGAAGTTTTTTAGTTTAAGTCCGTCCCATTTATTGATTCTTGCTTTTATTTCTTGTGCTATAGGAGTCTTGTTAAGGAATTCGGGGCCTAATCCAACGTGATGGAGATTTGGGCCTACTTTCTCTTCAATTAGACGCAAGGTCTCTGGTCTAATTCCTAAGTCTTTGATCCACTTTGAGTTGAGTTTTGTGCATGGTGAGAGATA
>PVHX01001952.1:124465-184568 GCA_004024805.1 Geosciurus inauris | reverse complement strand
TTTCCTGTATAAGCCACTGTCTCAGCTACCATGTGTTACAGAGGCCAGCCATGTGGGCTTTAAAATGCATTTTTATAGACTGACTCATTTACCGCATTATACCAAGTGGGCCTCAGGGAATTTCAAGGGAAAAATAAAGAGACACATAAACATACAACAAATCCAAATCCAGTTACATTTGCTATAAATAAAAGAATTCATTTCCTCCTCATTCTACTCAGTAAAGATTTGAAGCCACAAAGAACCCTCATTTTTAATCTCATGTCTTATCCTTATTAATTATCAATAATAATAATCAGAGCTGATAGTCAATGCTTCATGGATCAAGTTATTAGTCAATGTTGATGACGTTATTATTGTTCATAACAAAAATGGCATGATTAGATTCTACTCTTACATTTCCCCTCCCATTCCAAACCTCCACTAATTAATTCTCATTATACACCCTATTTTAGTAAGTATCTTTGCTCTTATTTTTCAGATGGTAAATTAAGACACACAGAGGATTAATTTCTTTTTTAGTACCACTAAGAGGTCATTTTTGGATCTTGGTGTCCAAGTCCTTGTACCCTGGGTGGCAGGAAGGAATTAAAGAGCGCAGACTTTAAAATTGGAACAACCAAGGTATAAAGCCTGGCCCTGCTCCTTGACTTTGAGCAATGATTGGCACTGAGAGCCTCAGTTTTCTCAAGTACAAGTGACCTGGCAAGATTATTATAAAGCTCCTGGCATTAGTGAGAGACATTCAACCAATGAGCTTCTATTTACCTTCTAATTTATTTCTAAGAATTCCTTGAGATTAAAATTTTTATTAAAAAAATTCTCCAAAGGGGATATAACCCTTGAAGTTTGCCACTCCCTTAGTCTATTCTTGCATTAATTCAGTACTCATGTACTGCATTTGTTTTGTGGACAGGACATAATTTTCAATGTTGCAAAAAAAGTATTTCCATTAACGTGAGCTTCAGATTGTATTAGAATCACCTGGGGGTAATTCCCATAAAGTAAATTCCTGGGAACGATTAGGAATCTACTGCCTCAGAATCTCTGTAGGTGGAAACCAGAAACTTATGTTTTCATTAACACACCTAACTAATGTGATCCATCTGCACCATGAAATTTTCAATCTGCTTTTACCTTACTCATAAACTACGGTTCTTGTCTTCCAGGATCCTAAAGATTAAGAAGAGAAGTCACATGTGCAAATTAATATAACAAAATTTATGAAGCTACTAAGTACCCTAAAGAATGTTCACACAAATTATTAGGGTATTTGGGACAAGAGAGAACATGTATTCCCCAAACTAATCAATAAATTCTCCTAGTCAAATATGGTACAAGTTTTTCATGAAGGTATGACTATGGTCAGGATTTCAACTTTCCCTTGTGACTTTTTTCAAAACTAATTTGTCCAAAATCATGCCATTGTGTTTACCCTCTGGTGGTCTTGGCATTATGGCAGCAAGAAATTTATCATTCATTTTTCATCAGGCGAATTTTGAGTTTTTGTTTTTAATATGCAGAATCCTGAAATTCAAAATCCTTTTATTTTAAACTATGGTAAAAAGTATGGCTTCCAAAATTGGACTCTGAAACTCAAAGACCCAGAACTGAATTCCTTACACTCTGCTAGAATGGTGCATCCCTGAGAGGTAGGAGTGGAATTTCCCTGCTCCTGGTCCAGGAGAGAGCAACAGCATTTAAGGCAATGCCAAGTAAGAACATGTTAAAAATGCCAAATATTATCCCATGACCACTGAGTATTAGAGAACAATTTCTCCTCCCAAATTTCAGTAGCTCCAAAACCATAAAAACCCACATCCTATGAACAATTCTGCAATTGTATAAGAACTAATACCTTCACCTTAAACCTGTAACACATACTGATCTAAATGCTCAAATATGTTAACACATTCCTCATTGATTAATTTAAGCAAAGGAAAGAGGAGGAGTAGGTTCATAATGAACCACTGTCTCAATTTCAGTGATATTTGTACTCAAATTCTTATCCAGAAAGTTTCCTCCCTGTGAATCTTGGCACCATGTAGTTTAAAGCACCAATAGGAAGCTCTGAGAACTTCCCATCTTGCTACAGGTGGTATGATATCCATTTGGTCTTTGCTGATAGCTTGTTTCAATAGATTAGAGCTGGAGGAAATATAACTAAATCTTTCATGTAATCTAGATATCAAAATAAAATGTTCTAAAAAAAAGGGAGGATGATATTTTAACAAGTGGCCCTACAAAATAGATATGCACGGTATTAGAAGACTGTAAAAAGTATCCTTCTGTTGACAAGATGAGGAGAAATGAATATTAGATAAAATTGATGTTTCCTAAACCCTTGCAGGCAAAGCATGGATTCCATGATAGCTCTTCTAACTGTAAATGTGTATTTCTTTACTTCTTGTGACCAAACAGGATATAATTTAAACAGCTGGACACATAGGAAGAAAAGCTATTCCAAAGTGAAGGCACAATCTGAATGGACAAAAGCATTGTCGCCTCCAACAGCAAAAGAGTCATCTTCTTCTCTTTGTTAGATTTTAATGTTCCAAAACAATTTTATTCACTTTGCACAGAAGATCCACAACATAAGCACTACTTCCATCATTTTGCAAATGGGGATCCAAAGGTTCAAAGACACTATTTCTTCATTAGAGAAATGCAAATTAAAACCACAAAAAGACATCATTTCACCTACTAGAATGGCTATAATTTAAAAGAAAAAGAAAGAAAAACAAGGACTGCCAAGAATGTGGGGAAATGACAGCTTTCTATATTGCTAGTGGGGATATAAAACGGTGCAGATAGGTGTCTCCTCCAAAAAGTTAGCAAATAATGGCATATCACCCAATCATTTCACTCCTGCAATGTGTACCCCAAAGAAGCAAAAACAAGTCAGACTCTTGCACACTAGAGTTCATCACAGCACCATTTACAATAGCTAAACGGTAGAAGTAATCTGTCCTCATCAACAGATGAATGGATCCACAAAATGCACTCTACACATTATTGAAATTGTGTATTTCACATTATTGAAATTGTGTATTTCACATTATTGAAATTGTGTAATTTCAGTATTGAACTGAAATTATTTAGTCCTCAACAAAGAAATTTCTGATAAATGTTGCAATGCGGGTGAATCCTAAAAACATTTGCTAAGTGAAATAAGCCACATACAAAAGGACAAATATTATATGATCCCACTTAAATAGAAGAAAATTCATAGTGACAAAAAGTAGATAAAATTTGAGCAGGGCCTGGATGGCAGGGAGAACAAAAGGCTGTTGCTTAGTGGAAACAGAGTTTCTGGTCGGGATAATGGAAATGTTTTAGAAATAGACAAGGGTGATGGGTGCCCAACATGGTGGAGGCAATTAATGACGATGAGCTTAATACTAAACATGATGAAAATATCACAGTTTTACACAGTGTATACATTACCATTATATGAAAAGAAGTCGAGTTACCTGCCTATATTACGCAGTGACTAAGAAGCAAAGATGAATGGCAAAGCCATATCTGTCTGAACCAAGGCCCTTTAATACCAGGTCAGTCTTTCTCCCCACCCTCCAAGGAGTGGGAATCACAGATTGCAATGGAGACACACACTTATATTAACTCCTTTATTTTGTGTAGAATTTGTCCCTTTGCTTTCTCATCTTTAGCATCTACAAAATCATAATTTGTTCATCTACTGGGAACAAATTATGATTTTCTGTGACCTTCAATTATATAATCTAAGGACCTCCATCCCCACTCCCCCATCAACCAAATTGCCTGAAAATACCAAGGTTTTGAAATTTTGTATTCATGTCGTAGCCTTACATGAACAAAGATATTGTACCATGTTATGAACTTTCTATTTCCAACCGTTATCCTTTAATAAAGGATATATCAGTATTGATTCTGTGGAAGGAGAGCTCATGTTACACCAGCGTCAAATACCCATGATCTGTGCTGGAGTTCAACAAATAACGCCATTTGAACTTTGCACTTCTTTGAATTGGAGGGAGATAAAATAAAACATCAATAGTCTTTTCCTATTTGGTCCTCACTTAATTTAGAATTATAAAAGCAAGAGTAGTTGGAAAACTGTTTCTGGCCCGTTCTCTCACCATCTGGCTTGAAAACATAACTGACACAAAATCAATGCTGAATAAATAATGGTTATTATTATTATCATTTTTAAATCCTCAGCGATGCCTTAGTCACTGTATCAATAAGCAAGCGAAGTTAGGTAATAAGCTCTAACGTCCCTTTCTGCACATATTTTCTAGAATTCTTATCTTTTTATAAGTAAAAATTAAGAGAAAATCAATTCTCAGATCTATATCTTTCCATCCCCTTCAACTCTCTCACTAGGGAAACTTTCTTAATTTCTAAAGGTTGCTGTTGTTGTTAGCCATAACTTATTGTTTTCTACACTTGGGCCGGTTTTTCTTCCCTGGTCCCATTATCCCACAGGTGAAATTGACACTTTCATGGCCTGGTGAGTGGAGTGTGAAATAATTAAATGTGACAAGACCATTGCCTTTAGATTGAGTCCAACTCCCAAATAGAGGGATTGATTTTCCTCCAACTTATGACAAGACATGGGTCTGACAAGTTACCACCCAAAAGGAGGCTTTTCAGAGAATTCGTAGCAGGCAAAAGTTGGGCTTAGAATGCAAGCTGTCCTTTGTGTCAGGACAGAGCTTGCACAAGTCAACTCCATAATTCATTTACATTGAGCCAGGCCTGTCATTTGTATTAATTAAGAAAAGGCCAATCTACACTCTGGAAGTCCATGTTTTAGAATTCAATCTAGTCCCCATGGGGATATGCGAATGGAAATAGAAAAATATTCATTGATGATTAGCATATCACATGCTAGTTATAAAACAGCACTTGAAAATCACTCTCTTTAGGAACCTAATTGTTCTGCACACTTGTGATGACAGCTTTAACTTGCTTGGCACACTTTACAGAAAATGCAAAGAGGAACCTAATATACTGGGAATGAGTGGACCCCTGAAATAACCACCTGCGCTCAGCTTCTCCTGTTACAATTTGGAGGTACTTCCATGAGCCTAATAGTCCTGCTTTTTTTCTGGTTCCATCCCAGAAAAAGTAACTTACCAAAAGTTTGACCAAAGGAAATAAGCATGCAGGGCCCAGTCTGCACCCTTGTTTGATTGATTGCTTGCTTTAGGTCTGCTTGCCTATATTATAGGAGCATTCTCGCTATTTGCCATGCATTAAGCCTAGTTGGATGAATTTTTTCTCTGCGAGTAGAGGCCTGTGATTGTTTACTACACCCACAACTGGGCAAGTGAGTTTAATTTTTTCAGAAATGAACTACAGGCAGGTTCACTTGGGCAACAGCCCCAAAGTCCCATAATCTGAGAGCTTTATCAGTAACAAAAGTGATAGCCTGTTTTTTTTTTTTCTTTTTAATCCTGTATCTATCTCTAAATTGGTTCTAAACACAAGTGAAAAAAATAGGATGTTATTTATTGGAACAAACAATATGTTCCACACTGGTATCCAGGACAGAAGCCTAAAATTAGCTCATTGTATGTCCTTGTGGACTGAGAAAGACTAAACCTCTCCATTTTACACAATGCTTGTAAAGGCCACAGAATTGGAGATGAGAGATCCAGGTTCAAGTTGAAGCTCCATCTCTAACAAAGCTGGAAGTTATCAGACATTCTGGTGCTGAGCTCACCTGGATTTGCATCTTAAACCTGCCACAGAATAGTTTGCTAAATTTGGGTACCTTATACGAGTTCTCTGCACCTCTTTTTTCCTCCTCTGTAAATGGAACAGAACTGCTTCCTACTAAATGAGGCTGCAATAAGGATTAGATGTGATGGTGCGTGCAACAAACTTGGCAAATCACCAGTATATAGTAAGTGTTCAATGTACTATACCATTAGAAATGCTACCAGTTTTTGCCTTGGGAAAATTTCTTTCCTTCTGACAGCCTCTACTTCCTCATTTGGACAAAATAAGGGACAAGACTCAGATGTTTATAAGATCCCTCCAAGTCTATGATTCTATTTTGGAGACTATGAGAATAAAAATGTGGCATGTGTAAATTTGTGCACATATATAATTATGGGGCTTGGGGGGCCTTATGGGGTTTATGTCTGTCTCACAAATTGTTGTCTCCTTTCTAAATCTCCAAAATCTTTTCATTACTGAAAAACACCAACAGAGGGCATCAGGATTTAATTCTGGGTGAGTTGCTCCTGGAGGCTTAAGGTTCCAGTTGCCTGACAGGTCTCTAAGCAAAGCTGTTTCCCAACAAGAGTGTTAAACATTTTACTCTCTTTCTGACACCCCAGTAACCTCCGCCCCTTCCTCTCTGTCTGATGCCAGGGCGCATGCTTTGGCTTTGGTTTCTAGAGTGTCTCCCTGGGGCCTGTCTGCCTTTGCCTGGGACATAGGATGACGGCACTTCGTGGAAACAGAACAGTGATTAATGACATCTGAGCTCTCTCTGCTGAGTGCTGAACTGAGGCATGTGGGTTAGAGAGCCTGATCTACCCAAGGGCTGCTCTCTGGTCTGGCGCCCGGGGTATCTTCCGGCAGCCATACAGAATGGAGCAGCTGAAGTGAGGAGATGCTGAGCAGGGAGGCCAGTCCTGGCACCCAGTGCACACACAACCTCCTTAAGAAATGTGGTAAATAGCTGGACTGCTCCGTACCTCAGTCTACCCACTTCAGAGAGGTGTAGTTGTACTTTAATCTGAGAACACTTGGCCATCTCATTAGGAGAAAGGGCTCCATGTGGAATCATAGTATTTTCTTTGTCACTTACTAAGTGTGTTCTTGCACAACAAATAATTGCCAGAGCCTCCTTTTTTCAATCTGCAGAATGGAAATAATCCCAACTGATTTTGTTCCTGAAGATGGTGTTGGGAAATAACAGGGAAGTTTATGATAAAAACACAAAATGTCTACATCGTGCTTCATCACCACGATTAGTCCTTGTAGCAGTTCTGTGGTGGCAGCAGTGCTAGTAGTGTCTCCTGGGTTGTAACTGGACTCAGAGATGCTGGGCGTGGTAGGTGACCATGGAGGTGACCATCAGAGACCCAGGCCATGGAATCACAGTCTGAATTCACACCTACCTCTCCATTCACCTTCCAAGTCACCTACAACCTGTAAAATGGGAATGATAGTAGCAACATCAAGCCCAGGATTTGCAAGAAGCTTATCAGATGTTGTACACAAATCACTTAGTACAGGTTCTGGAATTGAGTCATGATTAACAAATGGTAACAAATGGTAGTTATCTTTGTTATCATAATTATCGTTCTGCCTAATAAGAGAAGGTACTCTTTGAGGATGTTCTAACCCTTCACATGTGGAGAATGACTATGACTCCCTAGGGCCCCTCCTTTCCTCTAATGCCCCTTCCAGCAGGCAAACTATTTCTATGCTTATTTTGCATGGTAGGGTCCTGCAGGTCCTCATCCGATCCAATCCTCTCCTCTGACAAACAGGGAAAGTGAGGACTAGAAAGGATGGATCCAAAGCTCTTGTTCACAAAAATGATAGGACCTGGATGAAATGCTGAATCTATCTATTTAGCTCATCTTTTATTTCCACTGTACTACACTGACTCTTGGAAGGTGTTGAATTGTGTTAGTGAACTCCTAGCACGTCTTGAAGTTTGGAAAACCTGCCCAGACCCATCTAGAACGTTTTTCTTTCTGACCTTCCCAGGCACCATCCCAGCCCTGGGCAACTGTGTTAACTTTTCTAGTAAAGCGTCTAGAAAGGAAACACATCAGTATATCCCCAAAGGAGGAAATATAGAGGGAGGGAAAAAATAAGGAAGATAGAGAGAGGAAAGGGGTAGGAGAGAATAAGGTGGAGGAAAGAAGGAAGAAAGGAAGGAAGGAATTCCCCTATGGCAGGCACTGTGCTTGGCACAGAACACACCTATTTATTTAATCTGCATCCCAATCTGTTTTTGTTCTGCTGCAGCACTGGTGTATCACAATCTTAAGTAGGAATTGATAATCACCTCCAGTTTCTTTTTTTAAAAAAAAATTTTTTTAAGTTGTTGGTGGACCTTTATTTTTTTCATTTATTTATATGTGGTTCTGAGAATCGAACCCAGTGCCTCATGCATGCTAGGCAAGTGCTCTACCACTGAGCCACAACCCCAGCCCCTCACCTCCAGTTTCTTAACAAAGAAATTGCTGCTTACAGAGGCTAAGGAGCTTGTGCCGTGATCATCACCCAAGTCTGTGTAACAACAAAATCCGTAGGACCTTATGCCATGTCAAATGAAGGAACAAATATTCATGGATTTGTTGGCTCTTGATTTTGGATTTAGAGACATTTCCTCTGACTTCCATTTGAGACACTTCACATGTTTATTGGTTTGTTCAGTCACTTTTCTGTTCATTCTTTCATCTCTTTGTTCATGCATTTAACAAACACGTGTTGCATACTTATCACCGGAGATATGTAAAACCTAATGTCTTTTTGCCTACCCAACCTCAGTGTGGTGGATTTGCCTAGTGGTTGTGGATGTGCACACACACCTACATGCCAATAAGACACAAAGCACCAGCATTCATGTAGATATGCAAAGAAATCCAGGGCTGCACATCCATAATGGCTAGCACTCTGTTTTTGATCTCTTCCAGGGAGGAACCCAAGCAGCATGAGGTCGAGATGCCTAGTCCAGGCCTACGGTCAGTCAGTTCTTGCCACCCTTGCCTCTGGGTCCCTAGACAATGGGATGGGCCTATTCTCTCAGAAGCTCCACTCCAGAGGGATTTTGATGGTATGTCAAGCATGGGGTCTATTTAAGTCCTTGCAGGCTGACCTGACAACAGAAGAGAAAAATTCAGAAATTCATATCAGGCTAAGGGAGTTCATCTGTATTGAGACTATGGGGGTGTCTCTTGTGATCTGAAGAATGGTTCCTCTAGCAGATATGGAGGAAAGAATGGAGAGCAGCAGTGATGATCATGATCAAAATCATTTATCCTAGTTGACTATTTATCTGCTACTACTACTAATTAGTAAAAGCAAACATTTATGTATCAGAAACTATATAACTTGACATTTCCATCTTGTCAGAGTGCTTCGAAATAAACTAGTATGACCTTTTTTTTTCTTTTGCACCAGGGATGATTGAACCCAGGGCACTTAGTCACTGACCCACACCCCCAGTCCTTCTCTTTTTTTATTTTTTATTTTGAAACTAACTCTCCTTAAGTTGCTTAGGGCCTTGCTAAGTTGCTGAGGCTGATTTTGAACTTGCAATCTTCCTGCCTCAGCCTGGGAGTTGCTGGGATTACAGACTTGGGCCACCACACCCAGCATGACCATTTTTTTAAATGGGAGAAACTTGGAGCTTGGGAGAGTTCTGTTACTTTCCATGAACCATGAAGCAAACAGATGGTGAGTGCAGGGTTTTAACCACAGTTTTTCCCCCTGCTTGTCCCTCGTCTTTCCTTGAGGTCTGTAAAAAGTGACTATCATTCTGTTAGATTACATTAGGGATTCCTCCACCCAACCGATCATCTGCATCCCTCCAGATGTTATTGAAACTTCAATGCCCAAGCTGCTGAGGTCTTCAGTGGGATTCATAATGTACTTTGTCCGGATGTTCCAGATAATTATGAGAACTAGCTACATTTGGGAATGCAAATTTAAGGGGACCCCAGAGGACACAACCAGGCTTATAGTATCCTTTTACCTGTTAGCTGGAAAGTCAGGAAAGGGGGGCTGGGCTCCAAGTGAAGAAGTTGAAATTGAGCCTAAAGCCATTCATTCTCAACTCTCCTCCCATGGGCCTGCCCATAAATCTCAGCTTTTTGGGAATGGAGCCAATGCAGATCAGAGGCATTTTCCCCTTGAAGCATCTAATGTCTAGATATGTCGGGTAAGTGGAGCAGCAAGACTGTACAAGCTTCGCTGGCTTGGATGGTGCAGCTCTTCCAGACTCACAGGACATTAATTAACAGCCTCACAGACTCTCTGTGCAGAAGTGATTTTCTCTGAGCCCTGGTATTTGGCCCACCTAGAGAGAGTTGCTAGCATCCCCTTCCTCCTCCCAAATCCACCCCTTGGGCCGGCCTCAGCTTCCTAGACAGTTCTCCTAAAGCAAGACAACCTCTCAGGGATAAGCCAGGAGAGCATCAGCTCCGCTAATCACCCTCAGTATCCCCCAGACAAGTCCCTAGTCTCCCCCTCAATCTTAGATCTGCACATGGCTTCTTGAGCTTTAATAGGAATAAGAAAACTCAAGTTCATTTGCTTTGCTGGGGTATGGCCTTAAGTTACTATAACCTAGAGTTTAAGAGCACAAGCTCAGGAATCAGGCAGACTTCACTTCTTATCTCTTTTTTTCCACTTCCCAACTGTGCAATCACTTTACCTCTGTGATCCTTGCTCTCATCATCTGAAAAGTAAGGATAATAATGGTACTCTTGTTATAGAGGTTTAGGAGGATTAAAGAAATTATGTACATACAGTGTTTGTATGTGGCAAATGATATCTACTACTGTTTTCAGTGATTACTCGTGTAATTAGACAGGTATGTAAGCAGATAATTATACTAACACCATAAGTCCTTGGACAGAAACAGCAGGAGTCTCTGAAATCTAAGTGAATGATCCAAACTAAGAGATATTATGGTAGGATATTAGACACAAGCTGATTAAATATGAGTACTGGCCAGGCAAGAGCCAGGGAGCTTTTCCTGGGAGTGTGGATTCTCTATGCCTTGCACCCATCACTGCCCCAGCCTTTCTAGTTTTTTCCCTTCCTGGCCTGGGTTCAGACCTTCCTTCTAGAGGCCTTTGCACATCACCCCGGACTCGTCACTAGGCAAGTTCTTTCTTACCCTTCCTTCCACCTGGCATTGCATCCAGAGACCTGTTTCTGACCTTATCTCCTGTCCCTGGCCTCCCTACACTTATAGACTTACACTCATCTCTTCAATCCAGCAGAAGTCTCTGATACTGAACTTGCCTGGCAATAAACTTGTCTCCCTTCTTTATATCCAAGCTTCTTTGCTTTATTTCTGGCTTCTCAGGGTAACTGTGCACCTGATTCTGTTGCTAACTGGTTCACCCTGCTAACCCTCTGGGGTTATTAACTCATTCTGAATGAAGAGTCCTCCTCCATCAGAGAATAGTAAAAGGCTTTTGGAAAAACCTTCGTTTGTGTATTTATTTAATCAGCAAATATTTATTCACCACACATAACAAAAGAAACTGGAATACATTATAATTATACATTATAATTTATAAAGAATTATAAAGAATATATACTAAATACATTATAAAGAATGTATACTTCCTCCCAGGCCCCAGAAGAGTGGTGGTGTAAACAGGAAGATAATCAAAGAGAAGAACTCATACTGTGGAATAAAAGAGGGAGTTCAGGGAGCTGTCAGGGCACAGAGGAAAGGGTACCACCTCAGTCATTGTTCTTAGCTGAAAACAGTATTATCTTCAGGTAAAATCTCGCAAAAACATGAAATGATGAAAAGAACGTATTCACAGTGGCTCACAGAGAGCTGGGCTTGCACACCATATATAGCACCTGAATCACTGTGTGGGAATGTGCCAGCAAACCCCATACTGCTCCCTCAACCAAAGACATACCAGTACCCTGGGCAGCTCACACCACCCCCTGGGTGCTCCACACTTTAACTGCTCCTTCTCTGAACTGAATGCTCGATCGCTTTATTACAGCCTGGCCAGGAAAGATATTTTGTACATGCTGCTTCCTAACATCACTGAAGTTTCCATAAATTTTAACTCAGGTGTTCCTGATGGTCAGACTGAAACCAGAACTAATCAAATGGAGAGTAAGGAAGGACCTTGTCCTACAGAGAAAGAGACAGAGGGTACAATCAAAGCTGCTGAGCATTCAAACAAACAAGACAGGTATCCAGGTGGATCCGGGGGTGGAATCAAGAGTGGAAGCGAATGTGAGAAGCTTCACAGAGATACTACGTCTCAACTGAGCTCTGAAATAGGTTAAAAAGTTAGCCAGGTAAAGACACTCTCTGGGGAGTGGTCAAGATCGATGGGATGACAGGTGCCCAAGGTTGGAGATGGGAGTGAATGATGCTTCTGCGAAACAGAAGAAGTTCACTACGGCTAGAATACAGATCTGGAAGGAGGGATAAGGGAAGCTGAGGCTGGATTGGTGAACAGGGCCAGGGCCCCCAAATTTTAACTCCCCTCTGCTGATACAGAGGAACACAAAACAAAGCAGCCAATATTCTCCAGAGACACTAAAAGAAGATAGATACACGTTCCAAGACCATTTTTAAATGTCTCTGATGTTTCATTTCTTCTTTTATTGAAGACACATCATTGCAGCTCATTTGAAAACTCCCTGTAAGTAGAAATCCCTCACCATTATGGAGAATTTCTACCATAAAATCATACAGGCGTGGGCTGTTTATGGAAGCCCGAAACATTTCCTGCAGGGGATGTTGTTTTGTATTCACGACAGAAAAAGCTCCAGGGTCCCTTTGTAAATCGATACAGGAGCTGTGCCTCTCTCCTTCTCTGGTCTGCTAGGCTTACCTTGCACCTGTCTTCTCCTGTGCAGTGCACAGCCGATACTTACCACCTGCACACCCATTTCTGCACCGTACCCATCCTCATCTGTCTCTTCCTAATCTGACTTTCTCTTGTCTTGAGCACCTAGCAGACCTCATTTTCTCAAGGGCATATGCACCACACATTTCGAGACCCACTTGCAATGAGAAATGAAAGATGTTCTCATCACTTTCACATGTAGATTTCTTCTGGTGAGATTTCTCCAGACCAGGAGCTCAAACATAATCTGTGTACTTAGCATTACTGTTTTAGGGAAATTAAAAGTTCATGCCCGGGCTTCAATGCACACAGGGGGCTCAATCTCAATGCCAACTCAATATGAAAGCCAATTTAAGGCCCCTCAAGTGAGTACTCTCTCTCTGAGATAAGATTATCAATAAGCCCTGGGCGCAGTGGTGCACGCCTGTAATCCCAGCACTTTGGGAGGCTGAGACAGAAGGATCGTGAGTTCAAAGCCAGCCTCAGCAATGGCGAGGCCCTAAACAACTCAGTGAGATCCTGTCTCTACATAAAACACAAAATAGGAATGTAGCTCAGTGGTTGAGTACCCCTGAGTTTAATCTCTGGTACTCCCCCCCAAAAGATTATTAATATGCAACATGGGGATTTACATATAGCTCCTGAAACCCACTGCTGTATCTATCATGGCAAATGATAGGGTTCTGAGGGGAATGATCACCCCAAAAGCTATTTAAAGCCCTTCTGTTTTCAAGTGGAAAGGAGTGAATGTGTATCTATAGACAACATAGTTTCCTAAACTATGTCCCTATTTGTTGCCAGGGACAGAGCATTACCTCTTTAAATCACAATGATACCACGTGCAAGCCACTCTCTCAGTCACTCTTTACCTTTAAGATGTAGGGATGGCAAGATAAGTATAGTATTACCTCCTGGAATTGTCACCTCTTGAGTCAAACCCAGAACCTTTCCTCCTTCTAGGTAAATATCCAAACATCTGGAAGGATTGTTTCATGCCACTTTTGAAGTCAGAACCCTTCAAGGTGCTGTTTAGATTAGTTTAGATCCTGGGATCTTGAATTTCCTGGAAACTGATCAATTGGAGTTGTCTTAACATCCCCTAAGAATAGAAAGTTATTGAGGGGTCAGAGGGATTCAATGCTACCTTTACATATTTATCTCTCTCTCTCTCTCTTTCTCTTCTTTCTGAACCTGTTATTCTGCCTCAGGCACATATGTCCACTGCCTTCTTCTTATCCTTGGATCATGGTGGTGAACAACCTTCAGCTCTTTATTGCTTTTCCAATAGCACCCAGTCATTAACTGACTGCCTTTCAGATACCTTAACACAAACTCCTGAAAGAGAAATCAGTGAGCCTAGAAAAATGTGTCTGCACCTGGCTGCCTGTTCCAGTCTGCTGTAGTCGGGCAAAGGGCTCCCTGGCACATAGCACAACTTTGCTATCATCATCAGGAATTCCACATACGTAGCTTCTCTAAGGTGGGATAGGGCACCACAGGATTTTTAAGCTGTATTAGTCATCTCCTGTTGCATAACAAATTGCCCCAGGATTTAATGAATTGAAACAATGATAAATATCTATTATCTCACAGTTTCTAGGAATCAGGAATTTGTATCAGCTAAGCTGAGCAGTAGTAGCTCAAAATGTCCCATGCAGTTGCAGTCAAAATGTCAGCTGGGGCTATAGTCATTTGAAGGCTTGAGTGGCGTTGGATAATTCACATCCAAAATAGCTCTTCAAATGCCTAAAAGTTGAAGCCAGCTGTTTCCAGGAGGCTTTGGCTGATCCCTATACTGGCCTCTTCATTAGCTTCATGAATGTCTTCATGGAATGACAGCTGGGTTTACTCTACGCAACCATTCCAAGAAAGACCAGAGTGATCAGAGCCTTTTATGACTTAGCTTCACAAGTCACACACTCCTTTCTGGAATATCTTGGGTTGGTTACACAGGTCATCCCTATTCATGGTGGAAGGCGATTTTGAAATGGTTAGAGTACCAGAAGGTGAGGATGGTTATGGGCCCCCTTTGGAGGATGTTACCAGAACCAACATGAGTACAGGTGTCTAGGGACAAAGATGTAGCATTTTCCCATTGAACGGCTCATGCCAGTACTTTTCTTCTGGGTTATCAAGAAGTTGTCCTTTAAATTCAACAGGGTTCTCTTTTGTTTTAAATGCAGAATTAAAACCAACTTCTAGTAGGAGATGCTTCACAGCTGATTAACTACATATTCATGATTTGTAGGGCACTATTCACCCAAGAGATCTGTTCTAATTTCCCTGGAAGTGTGTTGTAGGAGCTCCTGTAGAGAGCAGTGCCTAGCTCAGTGTGAATTTAGAGTGACTGTCTGCATATAGTAATTGGTGACAGTGATTGATAGTTGGTCAAGTGGTGCAAATACTGTTAAAGAAGGTAAGGAAGGGGCAAAGGATTCATGGCTGCTATATGGGAAATCTGAACGTTCAAAGCTTTGACATCTACAACACTGGCCACTTTTTCAGAATTTGAAATAAGAAATAAGTTAGCAGAGGAAATAAGAAACTAAAGTAGAAAAGAAAAAAAATAAAATTGTATGTGCCCATTGCCAAAGAGGAATGATCTTAAGAAGGTGAAGCTCTGAAGTGTAGGCTGACAAAATAATGTATGTTTCAGACCCCTTAGGAGTATAGAGAAATGCTTTGTGGGAGACCTTAAGTCAGGAGATCTGACTCCTAATCTTCGAATTAGGTTCACTGACTTTGATTTTCCAATGTAGGGTGATCGGGACAAAAAGACGTATTCTGAATTTTGATTTTCTTGTACAAAGAGACATTGACTAAGAGCTCTGCCACTTGCTAGCAGTGCAAAATTGGGTAAGAAATGTCAGCTCACTGAGCTCTGTTTCCTCGTATGTTAAAAAAGAATAATAGCTCAGTCCTCACCTTGCCTTGATAGTGTGGCTAGCATCAAAATCTGAAAAGCTCTCACATACTTGTAAAAAGCCCAGGGAAGCTTTTGACTGGCTCAGTGATATTTGGAGACTCTTGTAGTCCTTGTACTTTGAAAAAACATTTGTTTTTATAGGTGAAGGGTGGAGGGGTGAAGGGGCCTATTCCAGGTTGCAGACACACAAATCAATAGGGCTATCCATCACAAGGGAATGCATGGTAACTATCACCATCACCCTTGTCATCATCATCACCATCATCAGCATCATCATTTTTCATTTAAGACTCTCTGGATATATTAGAAAAAAATATTGGATCAATCTCTCTTTGAATCCTAGAGTGTAAGCAATAAAGCTCAGAATCTGTAAGCCTGTGCTTCTCCCCTGTGGACCAGGAACTTGGAGGGTGCCGCTGTGCAGAATGAAGAAGAAAGCAGGCACTGAAAAATAGCAGAAAAATTAGGATGGAGCCTAGAGAGTCCAGTAGTTCCCAGCTTCTGTCCTTTCTGAAGTGTAGCCTTGGGTTCCTCAAGAATTTCTCGAAACTTTGGATTGTTTCCCCTTTTGTATAAGTTAAGCATAAGTTTGCTTTCTGTTATTTAATCAAAATAGCTCTAAACAAAGTACTTCCTATGATAGAATTTTTTTTAAATATTATATTCATATATAACTGATTTTGTTGATAATAAGACTACCTACCATACAGGATCACTGTGAGGGTGAAGGTCACTTATCATTGCTTAATCTTATGGGAAGAATGACTTCGTTCCCAGCTCTAGGTCCCTTCTGGACTTTCTAAAAGCTAACTCATCATTATATACATTCAAGGGGAGGAGCTTGGGATGGGGGATCTCTTTCCATGCTGTAATGAGTCATTGTTTCCCTGGGATAATAGGATAACTTTCAAGTAATCAAGATTTCATGTTAACATTTGCTGCCACACCCATGTGTAGGGCAAAAGACACCCCAAGCTTCCAGTAGGACCCCCAAATGAAAACCTGCATCCATTCTCAAAAATTCTGGAAAGAAGTATTGACAATTGAGATTCTGGTTGATGCTGAGTGAACGAAGATGCTCTAATTAAATTCTGCATAGGAGCTAATTAACCCATTTATGTGCTTCCTTCCTTTATGCAGTAGAGGAAGCACATAACCAGCATTGGTATATTTGCAACCTGTCAGAGTATGTGTGTGTGTGATTTTCCCCCAGGGGGTCACGTGGGAGGAGAGAGGACCCTCCATGGGATCTCCCACTGTAATTCACCTGTCCCAGGCTTCTGTTTAGTTTTGATTTTAACTCTGTGAAGCTCATGCCTGCTTTGCTCTTTAGGGGGATCACAGAAGCCATCCTGTTATCAGATCTGTTTCCTGATGCTGGCTTATCAGACAGCACGGAAGCTGATAAAGGGAGTCACCTTGAGCGAAGGGCTTTGGTGCCAGTGTCCCGCGTGGGCAGCCCTCCTGGGTGCTCAATATTCCAAACCTCTCTCCTTGTTTAGGGGCTACATGATTGACAGGGTGAGCATTTGGGGAGGAAGAGTCCTCCCGCCCACTCTAGTCATGTGGCAAAGGTATTTGCTTCCTCGGGAAGGAAATGATTTGTCTGTGGGAGAACACTGCTTCAGCAAAGTTTGCGTAGGAACAGCCTCTGTCGTCGCAAGTGTGTGTGTGTGTGTGTGTGTGTGTGTGTGTGCGCGCGCGCGCATGAAGACAGCGAGAGGAGAGAGAGAGACATCAGGAGCGTCGTAAAAGGCCTTCCTTTCTACAAATGCTTCAAGTCCTACACGCTGAAAGACTTCAGACCCCATAAATGGATTTGTGCCTAACTCAAGGCAGCTCTACTTTTTTTTCTTTTTTCTTTAGAATTCATGAGAGTGCATTACCAGTGGCTTTATTATGTAAACCAGAGAGGAAACGGTCTGAGGAGAGATGTAGGTGAGGGAAGAAAGAAAGTGAGAAAGAGAGACAGAGAGAGAGAGAGAGAGGGAGACAGAGAAAGAGAGGGGGAGGAGAGAAAGGGAGAAAGAATGAGATTGGGGGGCAGCAAAGAGAAAGTAAACGTGTGAGGGGAAAAGATGTGTAAGGATTTTGTGGTGTCACTAGTTAGAGTTAGGTATGCATTTTTTGTGTTGCCTTTAGCCAGATTATTCTGCCTCATGATCATCTAGTCTATTGTACAAATTCAGGGAAGCAATGGTTTCTCTGGAGAGTTTAGATCCATAGTGACACTTCAGTCAGTTTTAACATAAGCTAGGTAAGTAAATAACTTTTTAAAAAATTAGGTGAATGTAAATTCATGTCGTTACCAATTATTCAGTTATTTATAAAATTCATCCTAACATATTAGTAAAATATAAGAATCTCAAGATAATTGGAAAAATAAATTCATTAGGTCAATCAGGAGGATAAAACTTCCGAGTAAATATAATTCATGTATCAAATGGTTTTATTTCAAGATTCCACTAAACATTTCAAAGGAGACTGAGTTAGTGGCAATTGTTTTCCTCAACACATTAGAACATATTTTCTCACAATGTAGAGAGTTCCCTATTCTGGGCTGGAAGGAATGGATTAATTGGCAACTAAAAGGCTCTACCACTGATTACATAACAATAGCTGTGAACTTGGATAACTTGCTTAACCTCTCTGTGCCCCTAATTCTCATCTGCAATGTGAACATAACAATGTCTTTCTCACCTACCTTACATGACTGTTATGCAGAAGTGAGGTTTCAGTTTTGGAAGTTGGAGAAGTTGAGCCCCTGAACAAAATGCAAGTTTTTATGGATCTGCACAAACATACACTATTCATGATCATGAATACATAATATGCACTGTGTTGAATGTACTGTAGGTGTTTTGTGCTTTGAATGCATTTGCCTAGAGATCCCAGCCTGTAACAGTACATAATAGGTGTCCTTTGTGGGATGTAACCTAGGTGACACTCTGCACATTAAGCTGCACCTGTGCCCTGGTAGAGACGATGATATGGAGAGAAAGAATTGACAGATCAACATATGCCCAGGTTGAGAGAAAGAGGCATGTGATCACAACACCAAAGCCTGTCTGTCCATCAAAGCCAGAACAAAATACCACTTCCTTCACAGAGCCTGCCAGGGCTCCTCTCTCCTGAAGGAATTAATTTCTTCCATATCTGGAATTCCACCATATTAGCATAGCCCTGAACTTCATGCACCTATGCCAAGCCTGCAGCATTCAGATGGCACCAAATAGATTCCTTGCCCTCCTGAATCTGCAGCCTCAGTTCCACAACTCTGACCCTGACAATGAGCCATCCTTCAGATAAGATTATGCCCTATTTTTCTGGCTTTCAACTTCAAGCTAAGTCAGTACATAGTAGCACCTGCTACTTGCTAGTTGTGCTAAATAATGGGTAAACCAGTGGATAGCAATTCATGTCCTTTGGCTGCATGGACAGGAGTATTTAATAAGGCAATAGGAAAACAATTCCAATCTTTAGACTGAAGAATGCATGGAGAAATTTCCAGAAAAGGTGATGTCCATTGTGATCCTTGCAGGCTGAACCATGGTGAAAACAGGATTGGGAAGACAAAATGTTCTTAACAGCACTTGTTTTGGATGTTTTCCATTTCCAGTTTTGCCTTGTGTTGGGCACCTTTGCACTTGATGCTAAATTTTGCCATCTCACCCTCAGGTCTCACCTCTCCCCTCCATCTCCTATCACCTGCACCAGTTAGTTCAACATGGAGGTCCCTTCTCCTTTTGACCCCTAAGGTGATTGCTTTTTCCTAGCCTGGTAAGCGGAAACCAACCTGTGGGGGTTGCTTTTATATGTAATTTTTATCACAGTTATTTGATTTAGAACTCATCTTATTTTCCCCATCCGACTGCCAAGGTACAGATGATCTTTTATTTCTTCCGAAATACAGCTCTCTATCTTGTCACTTTCTGGTTCAAAATCCTTCAATGACTGTGCCTCAGTCCTACAACTCCTGCCGTGACCCTGAGCCATCCCTCAGATTAGATTATACCCTTTGTCTTCTCCTGGCTTTCAACATTAATGTAAGTCAGTACATATTAACACCTATACATTGTCTCCTGGGGTACAAAATCACCCCCATGTGAAGACCACTGCACCAGATTATTCAGAAGAGACAAAGTAGTGAAATGTCTTCTTCACTACTTTGCTCCCAACTGAATGTAGTAGAAGCAAGTAAACATGTATTACTCGAATGAACTGATGTTCTTATAAACTTCTATTGCACAAACAAATGTTAGGAAGAAGGCTGTGTCAGAGGTTTTGTCAGTTGAGAGCCCTGTGATTTTCTTTGATGGATAAGTAGAACCTGTACAAATATGGTGGTCCAGCACTTTGGCACTTATCCCCCTGCCTATTACATCAGTCCTGGTAGGCAACAGACTAACTTGGTGTCCACTCCCCTACACACACCTCTTTGGACTGCCCTATCCACCCATCTCCCCTCTGCAAAACAGAAAAGAGGTCCTGGTTCCCTGAGCTTTCTGCTTCAAAGACGTTTAAGCTTTTAATGCGAATCCTGATTAATTAACAAGGGCGCAGGACTTACATGCATTTCAAGTTGCTTTTATCTCTGGGAGAAAAGAAGCCTTTTGGCAGATACTTTCTGTTCACTGTCTAGTTCAGCATTTCAAAGGGCAAGCTTTGATGGACTGAGCGGGTTACCGTTTTTTTCTGTGTGAAGGGCAATGACTAGTAATTAAGGGACAGACCCCTTTATGTCAACTCAAGGGAAAAAAATCAAATTCAATCTGAGTTTCACCCACAACTGACTGGTGTCGAAGCTGGAGGGCTCTGCCTGGTATTCAAGGGCACAGGCAAAGGGAGCCGGGTGTGAGGTGTGGAGAAGCTTCTCTCTGGCCTCCAGTGATAAAGCTGTATTTGTTGAGCACCTACTGTGCACTATGTCTGTTCTCTCTCATGGTCAATCTAATTAAATTTTGCAGAAACTGAGTTTGGGAGACATTAAAGAATTTATCCAAGATAGAGTAAGTTGCAGAGCTACATTTGGAGTTTGGTAGTGACTGTTCTTTCCTAAAAACTTGCATTCTCTCACACCAGCGTGTCTTTCCTTGCTCCTTTCTGCCTATGAGGATGGAAAAAATAGATGAATATTTTATATTCAAATAATTCACTCCTTCCTTCAGGCAACTGGTCAATACCTCATCCATGTAGGGTTTCTGTAGCACTCTCTACTCACCCTATGTAGACTCTACCACAAACTTTTGGTAGTTAATGTTTTATTCATCTTCTTAAGCAAAGCATAAACTCTTAATAAGCAGGGACCTTGGCTTTCTCAATTCTATCTCTTTATTGTTTCATACAGGGACTGACACAGGGAGGGTTTTAAAAAATGGTTGTTGAATTGAGCATTGCTGAGGATCCAGTGTGGGGAGGTGACCAGATGTTTCCCACCATCAAAGGTTCTACTTATCCTTTCTTCTTTAATAACTGCTGGTCAGCTTTTCATCACTGGCACCAAAATACCCGACAAGGACAATTTAGAAAGGGAAAAGTTTATTTTGGCTCATAGTTTCAGAAGTCTCAATCCATGCTCTTCCAGCTCTTAGTCTGGACCCAAGGTGAGATAGAGCATCATGGGAGAAGGGCTTAGCAGAGAATAACAGCTTGTGTCATGGCAGCTAGGAAGGAGAGAAAAGAGAGGGGGGCGGGGGAGAAGAGCCAGGGGGACAAGATATAATCCCCAAGGGCAGTGACTCACCTTCTCCAACTGTTCCCACCTACCTATAGTTGCAGTATAGCAGACATTTCAAATTATTAATCTGTCAAATGGATTAAACCACTGATTAGGTGATGGCACTCAATCTAATCATTGTGCCTCCTCCATTGACACAGCAGCTTTTGGAAAACACCTTATATCTAGACTAGAACATGATCCTCATTTTTACCTAGAAGGTCAGACCTAACTAAATGGCTAAAAGACATCCCCAGTTATTTTGCCCTTCAAAATGACTGTGTAACTAAGGCCAGTCCATGCGATATAAACAAAAGTGCTATGTTGTACTTCTCTAAAGTCTTCTCTTACTCTGTTGGCTTCTTAGCTCATGCATTTGATGGATGGAACTCGAATAGTATTTTGGTTTGTGAAGACCACAGCCACACTCTGTGGCTTACAGCAGAAATGTGGACGTGGTCTGGATCCAGGAACCCTATGGAATTGCTGGAACAGTCTCATACTAGCCACATCTGGATTTGTTTTATGTGAGAGATAAACAGGTTTCTCTCTTTTTAATTCGCTGGTTTTGGTTCTTAGTTCTTTGCAATAAGTTCAATACAAGCTGATAGAACTAAGTGCAGAGCACTGTCCCAGGGAGTTTGAAGTATGCTGGCAAATGTGCTTTGTGCCTCTGATGAGCTCATGGCCATAGGAGAGCTTCTGTGCTGTGTCTTGGAGCTGAAGTGACACATTCCACTCCAGATACATTCATTTACTTCCAGCCCCCCAAATAGCAAGTTCCACAAGGGAATAAAAGATGAAGTGATTGGTGGGATCTAAATCATGGGATACCACTTACAGGATGTTTTCTTGGAGGAGATGTCCTTGATTTTGGCCTTGAACATAGACAAGAATTGGAATCTAAAGAATAAATGTGATTGGGATGAGGCTGACCACTCCAGGACCAGAAAATATAGGATGTGTTTGGGAGAATGCTAGAGATTCTATCATATGAAGTTCATGAAGACAGCCTGCTGTGGAATATCTGTAAGCATCATGCTGGAGTTGGTTTGAGTTCTAGCTTCACTGTTCACTACTATGTGAGTCAACAAACTGAGTCCACTAACCTCCATGAGCCCTGTTTTCCTCCCTAGGAGATAAGGAGAGTAGCTCCTACCTTTGGGAGTTACGATCAAAATTAAATGAGGATATATATCTAAAGGGCTCAGAAGAACATCTTTTTCCAATGGACTCCCTAAATGTTAGGAATGACTGTTACCCACCCCCAAAGCTGGAAACCACAGCAAGCAGATCCCTGAATTTCATTTTAAGAACTTAAGACCATTGTTATAAAGGCACCAAAAAGCCACTGGCAGTTTGTGTGAGCAACACTGTGGGTGATGTCATCAGAGCTGTGTTTCAGGAGGTCCTAATATATCAACATTTGCCACATTATTCTGCTTTCTTTCTCGCCCCCACCCCATCATGTACTGATCTAGGAGCCCCATCCTCCTCCCAGGATGCATCAGCACTCAGCAGTTTCCCAAGGCTCCCCGTCTGGGCTGACAGAGGCAAATTTGACTGCTTTTTCAGAGACTTGAGAAGGAGAACCCCATGGCTCCCAGTCCCTGGCCCCAATGGTCTCCATCGGATTTGCTGAACAATGTGATGGAGATGTTGTCTAGTGGTAGAGTGCTTTTCAACCTGACTCATTCCGCTCTTCTCTCCCTCCTCTGGAGTGGTGGTGTCAGTACTGATATTCTGATGCTCAGCTATGAAGTATTGGCCAAGGATTGCATCATAGCTGGGCAATGTGAGCCTTTCTTCCTTCCTTGGTGACAATGAGAATCATGCCACTTTCACAAGAGCCTGTAGAGACAGTTGACTTTACTGTATGCTATAGACAAAATTTATGTGTTCAAGCCCTAACCTCCAATGTCACTATATTTGGAGATAGGGACTTCAGGAGAAATTTAAAGTCAAATGATGTCATAAGGACTGAGCACTAATCTGCTAGGATTTGTGACCTTATTTTAAAAAGGGAGATTTTTCTTCCCTTTATATCCCTCTTCCCCTCTCACTCTGTTTCTTTGCATTCTCCTCCTCCCTCTCCTGGCACATGCACCATGGAAAGATGATGTGAGAATACAGAGAGAAAGTGGCCATCTGTGGTCCAAGAAAAGAGTCCTCACCAGTTACTAACCCAGCTGGCACCCCCATCTTGGACTTCTAGCTTCCAGAACTGTAGGATAATGCTTTTTGTTGTTTAAATCACCTGACTTGTGAATTTTGTTATGGCAGCCCTTGCAGACTCATACACTATATATACACCCACAGTGCATTGTACAGTCTGTTGATGAACAGATGGAGCTTCTGGGCTTAGGAGCCAATTGAAGACCACTTCATACAGCAAATTGCACTCCTTTATTGATAACTGAGCAATAACCTCCTTATCTTCCAGCCAGTTGATAAAAGATGCATTGGATTCCCTTGTACACATTCCAGGCTGCCAAGCTCTAAGTCAAAGTGATATTCCACCTGTGACCATTTAGCAGCTATAAAGAGTTGTTTCAGCCCCTCCCACGTACATATACTTCTTCTTAACTTACGTCTTATTGATGTTTTAAGCATCTCCCACATAAGGTGTTTCACGTGGACACCCAGAGAGACACAAATCACAGTTGCAAAAAATATTAGAATGCAGACATTTTCAAGCCAGGGCCTGTCCTGTGCAGGTAAATACAGAAGCAGAGCAGGGGAAAAGCACACACAAGCAAAGCCACACTGTGTGCACATTCTGTTGCACTCAGTTTTATTCTTTAGGAAGATAATATGAGAATGAATATTCATGTTGAAAAACACAAGGCTTTGGCCTTGGAAACATAATTATTGTTGTTATTTCGAATTTCATTAGTGCTTTCTAATTGTAAAGCCCATTTTGGTGAGTAATTTTGTTCCTTTCCTCCCTTGCCTCTCTCCTTCATATTTCTACCCCTGCCCAACCTCCCTGTCCTTTTCTGACAGCTAAATCAGACACTGTCATTTTTATAGAAATGAAAAATCTGTAGCAAAGAGGGGAAGTGACTTTGACATAGAAATAACCAATTGTGGCAATGAAAATAATCGCTTGGAAAACTTGCTCTAGGCTGCTGGCCACCCGTGCATTGACACGGGAGCTACGTGATCCTGGTACAGGAGGAACATATCCTGGTGATGGTTTTCCTATCCTCAGCAAGGTGCCAAAATGGGCTTGATAAATGGCAATGGCAAATGGCATCCTTGAGCTTGCTTCCTCCACCCTTGGATGGGTGTTCTTCACCTAAGTTTGTGACTTTTCACTGGGCTGAACTGGGACTTTTCTGACTGATTAGAGAGGTGTGAAAAGGAACTATCCTCTATTCATCAGCTACAATATACCCAGCCCTGGGCATGTGCATGATAATTCTCTGTAGCGGTTATGTTACTGCATTAAAAATTACCCTAAAATAAAGTACCTTTGTGTGTGTGTGGGGGGGGGGGGTGCTGGGGCTTGAACCCAGGGCCTTAGTGCATACAAGGCAAGCACTCTACCAATTAAGCTGTATCCCCAGCCCCTATGAAGTGCCTTTTAAAACAGCAATTATCAATAATGAGCGCTCAGGTGTCAGGGACTTGGTTGGAGTTCCACTGATTTGGGCTGGTTCATCCATGGTTCTGCAGTCAGCTAGGATTAAGCTCTAGGATGGGCCAGGCTGCTACAAGGACATGTGAGCTGGGAAATCTTTGCTCCACATGTCCTCATTGTCCTGGGACCAATAGGCTGGTACAGACACGTGCTTACTTTTAGGACAACAGAACAGGATGACAAGTAGAAATACATAACTCAAAACTGGCCCACCACCACTCTGCCCCATTCCATTGGTCAAAACAAGTCACGTGGTCAGGCTTTGCTTGAAGGCATGGGAAATAGACTCCACCTCCTCAGTAGAGAATCTGCAAAGTTACATGACAGAAGTTGCAGATACATGGGAAAGGGGAGGAATTGAGGCCACAACATGATCTGCTTCACTCCGTTTTCCTATTGACTCAGGGAGGGCCTGACCTGGGCTACCACGTGGTGAAGTCAGAACCAAGGCTTTTGGACTCTAAAAATCTTTATCATCCTTTATACTTGTCTCCCACAGTTTGGCCCCAAAGGCCACACTTATTCTTAAATCTTTACATTTCAGTCGACACTTTCTTTTGGTAATAATATTCCAGAAACCTGCCCTCATGAAGTGAGACATCTAATAATTCTTGTTATGACGACTCATAATTATAATTGTGATTCTCAAAAGTGATGACATCATGATGATGCTAGCTTTCATTATAAAGTTTGGTCTTAACTGTGAGAATGTAGAATAGTGGTTAGACCCAGAAGCACTAAAGTAAGACTACGTGGGACTCACTCTTGCTACTGGATACCAGATGGAGGACTCCAAACAAGGAATTTCATTTCATCCTTCTGAACATTAGCTTCTTCATATATAAATATCAATGCATACAGCTCCCAGCTTTTAGAGTTGTTGAAAGGGCTAATTAAGAAGGGGCATCCACAGCATTCAGCACACTGCCTGGCATAAATACTCAATAAATAGCACTATTATATATTTGTTGTTGCTACCATATGCTAAATATTGTGCTAAGTGCTACACATGTGGTATCACCTTTAAATTGTATAGTGATTAGAAAATAGATCCCTGTTGATATTCGTCTTTCCCGACCTAAAAGTTTATTTCCATATGGCTGCTGTCCTCATTAGGGTCTGTTTGAATTTCAAGGTAGTATTTCTGAAGGGAGCAAAATGTCCCAACCTATTCTTTGGAGCTGAAAATTTCTAGTTTTGGGGGGAAAGTCATGTGTTCCTTTTGGAATATTGAACTCTAAGCCCAGAAAAAAGTTGTCTTTTCTCCCTGATGGTCCATTTGTCCTAGCCACCTGCTCTTTCAAGGCACAGACACAAACAAAAATCCTAGGTGGCATTAAAGCACATGCTAAACGACTTTTATTCCCCATTGGCTCATGTTCAGGGCTTGGGGGGACTGCTCTTCATTCTTGGCTCCATTCATGTCTTCCCCATGGTTTAGGAACATCACAATGCTCCTGTTTCCTGGAGCTCTTCCTGGGGAAATAGAAGGCAGTGGCCACAAGTGGCCTTAGCCACACCTTTGGAGTGAGTAGGTGGGATAAGTGGGAGAGTGTGACATAAATGGTAAATAGTCATGAAAAGCTTTCAGAAAAAAAGATAGTGAATTTTATTAAGGTTCAGGCAGTATCCTGATGGGCATTGAGGTTACACTGGTGGGTCTGGATGTCATGAATCTAGGATTTTGATTCAGAGATGATAATCACATTTCGACTCAGCATGCTGATAGCCTCTCTATAATATTGGAAGGGGACAAAGGTGTCATTCGGCAATCAGAAAATGACCAACGACACCCTATCCCCATAGATTTTTATTTTACCCCTTGGGCAGCTTCTACTAACTCATTTTCTTCAAATGGATGCAAATGTCTCCCATCTGTCTGGGACTTGCTCTTAACCTGAGATAATGGGAATCCGCAGCGAGAGAGGGATCTTTTTGAGCTTTTCTATCCATTATCACTCCTCTGATTACTTTGGTGCCCTCGCATATGATTCAAGGATAATCAGAGTTTGCACATGGACTGCATTATGAATCCCTAGTTCTCAAGCTTTTCCCAAGTTACCAAAGAGCATCTAGAAGCCAAGTCCAGTCTGTTTACCACCGAATATCCAGGCACAATGCCTGACATGAAATAAATATTCAATAAATTCTCATTGAACTAATGAGTACAGTAGTCTCCCTGGATCCTAAATCTCTCTCTGGATCTCTTTAATCATTCATTTATTCATCTGTTCATTTGCTCAAGAAATACATGTTAGAAATGAGCCTTCGAACTTTACATGAGTAAAATGAGATCGGGCAGACTGCCTCTAGCTTCAAGAAACTGAGAGCATAGGATAGGGGTTAAGGCTTTGTATCAGTTAGCTATCACCACTATAATGCTGTGTAATAAAACCTCCCTGAAACTCAGTGGCTTAAAATACAATCATTTATTCTCCTCCAAACCGTTGATGGTGGCCTGATTCAGGCTAGCATGGCTAGGCTAACCTCCTAATTGCTGGGTAGGTCCAGTTCTGATCTCATGCCTCTAACCCTATGTGGACCAGAAGGCTAAAGATATGTTCATCTTGGGGCAGTGGTGGATATACAAAGAGGAGGACTAACTCCATAACCTATGGCCACAACCTAGCTTCCAGTATCCCTTGGCTGCTGTACATCACATGTGGTCACATTCAACATCAGTGAGATGTTTAGGTGGGTTTTTTTGTTTTTTTGTTTGTTTGTCTTTTTGGTACTGAGGTTTGAACCCAGGGTTGCTTAACCACTGAGCCACATCCCCAGCCCTTTTTAAATATTTTATTTAGAGACAGGGTCTCACTGAGTTACTTAGGGTCTTGATAAGTTGCTGAGGCTGGCTTTGAAACTTTGAAACTCACAATCCTCCTACCTCACCCTCCCAAGTCGCTGGGATTACAGGTGTGTGTCATCATGCCCAGCAACATCAGTGATCTTTGAGGAGGGAGAGGAGTAAGGGGGTCAATAGTTTCTGGAAAAAATCTAAAGCATCACTCCCTTTGATTAAAAAGGGCATAAGTGGTAGAAAATATTCAACTTAATAAATAAGTTACACAAGGCATAAAGACATGTCAAGACAAAAATATTATGTATAAAGTATGAGAATCAGAGATGGCCCTGAAGGTTGATGCAGTACGTGTGTGCAGCACCCTAGTCAGAGAGAAAAGATCCAAACAGACAGAATAGGGAATGTGGAATATGGACTTGAAGGAGTAAGGACATTTATTTTGGTGGGGGCATAGGTTATAGGCAGAGAAACAGTGAGAGGTTTGATCAGAAAGGTTGTTTGGGGACCTGCATATCATGCTAATGGATTACATAGAACCTAGCACAGCAAAATTAATTAAAGAATAACAGGAAAGAACTAAAACTAAAAAAAAAAAGAAGGTGCATAGTACCTGGGCAGGATAGATGTTAGACAATATATTAGTTCCTAAGAATCTCCCTGGGTGTCAAGCAGAATGAAGCACCAGTAAGCCGAAGTGATAAATACCAGGCATTATACTTTTTTCAAGTATTATTTTTTCCCAGTGAATCTTAGTGGGCATCTCAAGCCCCAGGCTTTAATGCCGCAACTGCAGTATATCTCTTTCCTGTGCAGCTTCCTCCTGCTTCCCTGCCCTCTCACCAGCTGCAAGAACCCCTCCTGTCTTCCAAGGAGAGAGGCTCTCTCCAGCTGCTGGCCAGCTGCTGAGAGAGGAGTGGAAGGGGACCTTCTTTTGGTCTCCACAACCTTCCTTGTCTGCTGGTCTATCTTCATTCAAAATGCCACTAACTTTCACAAGAATATAAGAACGTACGGCTCGACATAAGCCCTTGTTTTTAAGTTACAAAATAAATTCAGTAATTAATAAATGCATGCATTTATTCATTTATTCCACAAATACTTACTGAGCACCTCCTATGGGTAAGGGGCTCTCCTGAGAGTGGGGCACACCACAGTGAACAAGAGGCAAAAAATCCCTTTTCTTATAAAGTATACACTTTGAATAGAAGCCTATCATCAATCAGAGAAGCAACTGTGATAGAGAAAATGTCGACATGGAAATGATGGTGAATCAGTGAGCTCTTTGGGGGAGAGAGTCATAAGAACACTCCCTTAGGATGCCTTCTGCAGTGTGTCAACAAGTAGGAGCAAGTGAGCACCCCTTACGTGCCAGACCTGCCACTTGACAGAGGGACTCGGTCTCCTCTGGCCTGATTTTTTAAATGAGTATGAAGGGAGATGATTGTTGCCCCCTTCCCAGGGTTCCCCTGATGATTAGACATGCTATTTTGCAAACTGCTTGGGAGAGTACCTGGCACATTAAGCAGCTTAGTCTAATGCTGGAGACAGACGAGAAAATACTTTTAGTGCAATGCGATGTGTTTTCTGCTCTAGGTAAGAGTAAGGTGCTAAGAGCAAAGGAAAGAGGGGGCTGAACCTAGCCTCCAGCATTAAGGGAACGAGGTTAAAGCACAGAAAAGGGAAATAGCATTTGCCAAGTGCACAGATCTTGGTGCTGGGCAATTTCTCTTTTCATTTAGAGACTTTATTTTTTGCAATAACTATATGAGCTAGGCATGATTCTCCCCCTTTTCCAGATGTAGAACCAGGTCAGTGATTAAACACTTTACACTTTATACATGACCTCATGGCAGAGCTAATACCTTAAGCCAAGCCACTTTACACCAAGCCTGCAGCAACTTTTATTTCACTACTATTGCTTTTGACTAAGAAGGATATTGATAATAACAGGCAGTTAGTGTAAAAAGAATGTATTGATTGATGGTATAGACTAGACACTGTGCTGCATGCTTTTACTCTCTATGCTCCTACTATCTTCATCCAATCCCATAGTGAGGTACTCTTGTTATTCTCAGATCAAGAAAGCAAAATCCAGAGAGATCAGTAATTTCCCCAAGAGCACACAGCAAAATGTCAGAGTCAAAATCTGAATTTAAATAAACAGTCTGATATTGGAACCTATGAGCTTGTCCTCTATCTGTTCTCCCTCTTGCTGCAGGTGAACAAAGTTGTGTAAATAAAAATGAATAATAGTCGGGTTTTGTTTTGTTTTTCACTTTATTACACAGGTTGGGAATAGTAGAGGCCACTGGCAGTGGAGGACATTCTTGGGAAAGGAGGAGGGTGTAGATGCCTTCATATATTTGGAGAACTTTCATGATACCTGCTCCACATGGCTTCCCCAGAATACAAAATTTGAATCAATAAGTAGTAGTTTCAACAAGGAAGATATAAATCAGCACATTCTCTTGGTCAGAGCCAGTGAGGCAGAAGCCGTTCTCAGCAGAGATGCCGTGTTCCCTGCTTTCCCCATAAGCAAGCTGTAGGCCTCGTGGAGAGGCAGGCTGTGCTGGGGAGTCTGCATCCTGCAGTGATCCACCTGGGACACCCCAGACAGGCTCGCTGGGAGACTCCTCTGTCCTCTCTCACTCTATGCAAATCCATTCTCTACCTAAAGCCAAAGTACCATTTTAAAAATGTATATCTGATTATGCCATCCCCTTACTTAAAACTGCCCGTGGCTTTCTACTTAAATTAGAATTACATCCAAACTCCTTACCAGAGCCTACACAGGCCTGAATAATTTAATCACACTAATTTCTGAGGCTTGTTTCATTCTTTGCTGGTCTTCCTGGTCAACTCTATCCAGACTGACTTCAAATGGTTGGCTCTGAGCACCTGCCGTGGTCCTTCTCAGGATCTTTTGTGCTTTGGCTTCCTCAGCCTGGAATTCCCACCGGCTCCCTCTACCATAATAACTCCTATTCATCCTTCTGGGTTTCTAATGAAATGCCACTTTTTTAAAAAAACATGCAACTTGACTCTGATTCCTCTTTTAGTCTGTTTCATGGAACTATCTTCTTTAGAGGCTAGAGATGTAGCTCAGTGGTAGACCACTTTCCTAGAGCATCCTCAAGGCCCTGGGTCTCATTCTGGCATCACAGAAACAAACAGAAAACCTTTCAATCATATATTCATTTTGGATTATTTATGCTTGTCTATTTTTTGACTAGACTGTAAACTCCATGAGTGCCAGGACCATTTTAAGTCTTGCATGAAAAATATTATTCCACGGTATCCCCTAGGCCTAGAAAGTAGTATTCCACAATATTCCATGAAGGAGGTTGGGTGGGGGGGAGGAAAAGCGGGGAGGGAGAAAGGCAGGTTCTTGTGAGTTCATTTTTTTTTCCCTTTTTTCCTCTGAAGACCAAAGCCTCAGTTTAAATAAATAAGTAAGTAAATAAATAAATAAAGTGCCCCAGATCTGGGAGGAGGGACTTCTCCTAATTTTCCCTGGATTTCACTGAAAGCCTCTTAGATGAGATGGAGTGAAGTTGTAGCTTCTGGACACACAGGGAACCTGCAGAGCCTCGGCCTTGCTGAGTCTGCAGATTATCATATAACGGCCATCAAATCGAGCTGGCTAAGTGGGTCAGGAGAAGGGTGTAGCCTCTGCCTCCCTGAACACATCCAAGCATGGATGTGGGAGTTAGGTTTCACAAAGTTCTTGAAGAGAATGGGAGAAACAGTGAAAGAAATTTTTGCATTGGAAGTCAGGGCAACGAGACCCCTGGTGTGAAACATGCAGAGGCTTTAAAATCAGACTGTCTTGGGGTTCCACCTCACATCATCAACTGAACTAGCACCTGTCCTGCAAAGAGAGTACCCTTCAGTGTTATACACGAAGAAGTGATATTTAGGGAGACAACTTGTCTAAGGCATGAAAGCTAGGGAATGGGAAAGCTGGGTTTAAATCCTGGTTGGTCTGGCTCTGACCATTGCTAAATAGTATTATGTAAAAGCTAAAAGCAACAATAAACAATAGCACTCATCCACAAACTTTAAAGTTGCAGACTGTTCAAAGACATCTGCTCTCTTGCTATTCTGTTCTACGTCACACAGTTATTAAATGGCAGAGCTGAAATTCAAAACCAGTGTTTCCTTAAGCAAGAAATTGTGCTTTTGACCTGTGGGCATGCATTCATTTACCTATGCAACCATCATCTTTGGTGGCCTAAGACATACCAGGCAGCAGGGAAGGAGAATGGATGGATTCCTGTACTCATTGGAACTGTAATAGAACAGGGAAGACTATTAAATAAAATTCCTGCAAAGGCAGTTGCCATCATTATCGTTTGAAAGGGGTGAAATTCTTAACTCATACACTATTACTTCTCTAACCCCCAAAGTTAGAAGAACTTTATTCAATGTAAAATGTTTAGTAAATTGTAGGCCCTACATTTTCTGAATTCCCGATGCTGCAAATGTAAAGCAGAGATTTAAAATTCCAACTTCACAGAGTAGTTGAGAGAACTAAAAAGGAAAAGAAAATGTGGTTTGTGCCTAACACCTAGTGGGCATCCAGTAAATGTTTGGAAATGGCAGCCTTGTGCTGAGACTGCCTTTGCCAGTTCAAAATATAATAATCAAATAATATGTTTCAGGAAGAAAATGGCCCCGTGCTCAGGAGCAGAGAATAATGCTTGCACTTTTTATCATCAGTATGCGCCAGGCTAGCAGTTCAGTATGAATAAGTACAAAGCAGATACTAAAGACTTATTTTTTAAAAAAGCATCTTAACTAAAGCAGGATCCCAGAAGGAATAGATTTCAGAAAGGAGGAGTCAATGGGACCAAGAAAGAGGATCCTCAAAATACACCAGTAAAGATTTGTAAGAAGAGATTCAAAAGAGTATCACCCATTAAAGTGTGTTAATGATGAAAGATGACCAGTGTAACCAAGGAGGAAGGAAACACAGGTAGATGAAATGATTAAGTAGGCAAAGAGGTATGGAGACTTAGGTACGAGCAAATGAATGATGGGGATGAATTAAGGATGAGCGGATTTGGAAATGCAAAGGATGAATGAGGAAAGAGCAGCTTTCAAGGAGCATCGTGAGGATTTTAACTGAAGAAGGATGTGAAAGGACTGTAGTAAATCACAGAACAAGAGGAGGTTGATTTAGAGGACCGAGGACAGGGAAAGCAGGAGATAGTGAGAGGTATGGGCTAGAGAAAAAAAAAGATAATAAATTTGAGAATTGTTAAGGGAAAGAGTCAGAGGAGTACTGAGTTGAAGCAGGAATTAGTCAAACAGATGCAAGAGGAAATGAAGAACGACAACGGTGATTAAAATATTCTTCCATTTTTCACGAAAGAGAAGTTAGAGACAATGGCAAAAGTTTGCTAAAAATGAGACCTAGTGGGAATGTTCTGGAAATGGAAATGAGAAATGGAGAGACAAAAGTAACCAGGCAGAGGTCACAGAAGGACCAAATAAATAGCTATGTGCAAGTGGAAAGGAGCTCCTTTCACTATTACAGATGACCTACTATGTGCCAGACAGCACTGAGTGCATCCATTCATACAGCTGGCTCATTTAACCTTCCCATTACCTGAAGCTAAGAGAGATTAGGAGTCTCAAAAAAAAAAAAAAAATCAGCAATAGAGAAAAGAAATTTGAACTTTTGCCACTAGGAGAAGTTTCTGAGTCCAAGACAGCAGGGATAGATATATTTATAGTGATCTATTTTGGATCCGGCCACAATAAAAGGAAAAGATTGATCATAATCTTGTCACTGATCCTATTCCAGCTGACGGAGCTGGGCTCAGCAAAGGTCAAGATGCTGAGGTGTTGTCAGAGGGAAGGCCAAGAGAGAGTGTGTGGGTGGGAGGGTGAGGTGCTGAAGGGAAGGAGAGGTAACAGGGTGGGCTGAGTGATGAATGGAATCCACATGCTGGGGAGAGCAAAGCAGGATTAAAAGGATGGCGTGATTTACAGAGAAGGCAATGATTGAAACCACAGAAAACAAATGGTGGAGATCCCTGAGCGTGAAGAGGATGGATGGGAAGTTAAGCTCAGATGGAGTCGAGATGGAAACCAAGATAGCACTCTCCTGTCCTGAATCAGAGTTTGTGTGCTCATGATCATCTTGAGGCTTAAGGAGGAAGGACTGTTAAAATTACTTGAATCCTGTAATGCTGGGAAGGAAGAAGTGAAAAAAAGAAAGGAGAAAGAAGGGAGTGTGAAGGGAAAGAGAGAGGGAGGATAGAAGAGATGTTTAATTGTAGAATTAGAAAGAAATGTCTCTTTTCTTTTCTGTTGAAGGATGGCTAGTACCCAGTACAGTGCCTGTGTCAGAGTTAAACCTCAATAAATATGTGATCATTCGTTGGAAAAATGCTTATTTTACGTCTCTACCTTGTGTAGGTTACAATACTAGCTGATGGGCAGACAGTGGTAACAGATCACTTGGTCTTTGTTTACCTTAGAGCTCCTGGTTTAGTGGGGAAAATACATCCAGAAAACACACTAATAAATGGATAGTTAGTAAAATATGGAGTAAGTGCAATCAAAAACTTTCAAAGACAGATGGAAGGACATGAGGGGGAGAATAGAAAGGGCATCACAGACTGGCAAGAGGGGTCATCTTAGGGAAAGTGCTATTAGCTATAGGTTCTGAGGATAGAGAAGCCACCCAGGCAGAAGGGCGGAGCTGTGGGAAGATGGGAAGCACTTAAAATACTCCAAGAGCAGAAGAGAGATTAATATGGCTTTCAATGGTGGCCAGGATCATGTAACAGGAGGCTGGAGGAGAAACCAGCAGGGAGATGCCATAAGATGATTGGATTTACTTACAACACTAAAGAGAACCTCATAGGTGCTAGACAGTTTCATACACCTGGTCACATTTAATTCCCATAATGACGCTGAGAAGTGGGTACTACTCTTCCCATTTCCCAAATGAGAAAACAAAAGGTCTATAGGTGCTATTAAGTGATCTGACCCAGCAGGTACATAGCAAAATTGCCAACCCCTGCTTTTCCCATGACAGTAGATGCTGGTCTGCCTCATTCACATAGTGTAAATAAAAGAAGGGATTTGTAAAACAGAATAGATTATGAATGAGACTGAAAGAGGGAAAGAAAAAAAAATATTACAAAACTACATAGGAAGGCAAATATGAAATAGAAAAGGTGAAGCAAGAGGAAACATTTTCTGGGGAGATTGAGGAAACAATCAGAATGAAGAGGATTTTCATACCAATAGAGTCAGAAATGGAGGTATAGGGGGTCCTAAGAAGAATAAATTAAATTAATAATGAAATGTAACTAATTAAGTCAATATTGAATTGTAACTGAACGAAGTGAGGAAAGGCAGAGGGGAGAAAAGGGCAGAGCGGGAGAAGAGCAGGGGCTGTTGGCCACGGGGCTGGGCCTTGGAGTATGAGGAGGGCAGCAACAGCATAGTGGGGAGGGGTGCAGAGGGTGTGTCCCCTCTCTTGGTTACCACATGATCAAAGTCAAGTATCTCAGCTTCCCTGCACCTCAGATTTCACTTCTACCAAATGGGATAACAAGCCCTACTCCAGTTATTATTGGCCTTGTGTGACAGCATAGTGGTTAGGCTTTACTGAGTACTGTTGTGGCTTGGATATTAATTGTCCCTTAAAGGCTCATACATTGAAGGCTTGGTCACTAATGCAGCAGTGTTCTGAGGTGGGACCCTTGGGTGGTGATTAGATCATGAGGGGTTTGGCTTCCTGAATGGTTTAATTCATTCAAGGATTCATAGATTAAATAGGCTTGGGGGAAGGGCTTTGTTATAAAAATGAGGTTTCTCTTTAAATCTTGGCAAACATGAATTAAACAGCTCGGCTCCACGACATGCTCCCTGCCATTGATGTTCTGCCTCACTATAGGCATCAAAGCAATAAAGACCAGCAACCGTGCTCTGAAAACATGAGCTGAAACGAACCTCTCTTCCTTCAGTTTGATTTTTCTCAGGTAGTTTGTCACAGCAACAGAAAACTAACACTAAGCATCACGTATCTTTAAGTGCTTTGCTTAAGAGGGTTGTGAAGGATTTCTGAAGCCTCCCAACCACCACAAGGCAGGGATTGTTAACATTATTCCTTGATATACTACATAAAGTTCTGAAATCTCAGAGCATGTGTTCAGAAATATGTGTTCTTTTCCTGTGGTCATTCCAGAATTGGCACTACCTACTACATAAAGGTGGCATCCCTTCTTTGCCTGTCCAAACTGTCTTCATTTACTCCCTATCTCCCTCACTACACATTCTCCATTTCCCATCATCAACTTTACCCTCTCTGCCCCCCATCTGTTTTCACATCCTGTGTTCTTAGGCAGGTGTCTTAGGTGCAAGCAACAGAAACCAATTCTGAATAATTTAGGCACGAACAGAATTCAGTAAAGTGAGATTGGATTACATAGAATCACCAGAAGGTGATTCTAGATCTGGGTTTAAAGTACCAGAAATCAAGAGCAGCACTCAAAATTACAGCACAAAACTGGACTAGTGAAGATACTGTTGCAATAGCAACCAGCCATCAACAGGGCAATTCACATGGTTGGCACCAATGACACAGAAATTCAAGAGGGCAGAACAAATTCCACTAGCAAAGAAACCTGGATGTAACTATCTCAAATGTTGCTACTTTGGCCCCAAATGGCTTCTAGCAGGTTCCAGCTTCCTTCTTGGCATCTGGTGTGGATAAATCCAATTGTGAAGTTTGCATCATGTGCCCAACCCCTAACAGTAATGGAGACTGATAAACTGTCTAGAAATTTTAGCTTCTTCGTGAGAATTAGGCTGTGCCTCAGAGGATGAATCCCCCCCCCACACCATATAAGAAAATGATTTGTTCAGATGGTAAGCTGTTGGAAAAAGTGCCAAATACCAGCTTTAGCCTAGATATTCACTCCCATGCTCCTATTCCTTTATGGCTCAGCTCTAATGCCACCACCTCTGGGAAGCATTCTTTGATTTCTTTGAGCAGAAATCACAACATACCTCATAGAAGAAACACATGTCCACCTGCCTGCCTGGTACCTGAAATATTTTTGTACTCGACTCATGTCCATACTCCTCCCTCATCATTATAAGATCTGCAAGGGCAAGTAGCTGTGTTTGTCCATCTCTGCACCCCTATATAGAGCCTGGTAGGATGTTTGCTAGTGAATGAATGAATGAAAGTTTTGGTCTCATTGGACAGGCCTTTGTACCAGAGGTCCATGAAGGACTTGCATAGACTCTGCCTTACATAACAGAGCCCTTTTTTCCTGGTGTGCACTTCTATAAATGGACTATGTCAGCATATTTGAAGAAAGGGCCATAGAGAATCAGAAAGCCCCATTGCGGAGGATAGTGGCGGATTGTAAGGGTACAAAGGAGAGACTGAGGGAGGCAGGGTGACATATTTTGGAGGAGTAAATGAACTGGAGCAGGCATCAGAGAGGCAGGAGACAGTTTAGAATCAGAGGACTTGAAAGGCCAGATTCCCCCCCTTCTCCATCCTTTGGGTTCACAGATTAGTAAACTGAGACAGGAGAATCATACCTTACAAAGCTCTGAGAGGAAACAGACCCAACTCTGCTCATGCAGATTTGCCATTTACTGCATCTGATGGGTGGGTTTTTCCAAGGTCACTGAGGACAGTGGGATTTAATGGAAACAGACAAGGCTTTGAAGTTTGAAATTCAAATCTGAGCTCTTGAGCTCCTTAGTTGTGTGACCTTGGAAAGTCCTTTCACGTCCCTGACCTTCTAATCTCAGTCTCCGTGTATGGACAATGGGAATTATAATACCCATCTCACTGGATTATGGGTATGGTATGAAAGCTAACATATGTACATGTCTAGCACATTAAGGATGCTTACTTACTAAACACTATTAAGAAGTCTAAAGTTACAACACAAATCCCCTGTTATCTTCTGTACTCTGTCTTTATCCAAAGTTATACAAAGGTAAAAATAATATGATAGGAGAGAGAAAGAGTGATTCATATGAAGGGTTACAGACAGTAAAAGAGAGAGAAAAGGGAAGAGTTAGGAGGAGAACATTTAATGCACCGAGAATGCACAAAAGTTGCAGATTGGCAAGCCAGACTCAGGTGGGAAATGGCTCAGAAATTATAGGGAGGAAGCATTTATAAGATTAAAGTCAAGATGAGGAAGAAGAAAAGGAGTGGAAAGATGAAAGAGAGAACAGAGAGAGGCAAGATGAAGAAAAGTAGAGGAGAGGGGATGGGGCATGCACAAGCTCTGGATTCTTGCTGAGATGATCCCTCCTGGAGGGCCTGAACAGAGACAGAATCAGCCCAAGGCCAAGAGTGCTCTGTTTCAGGTCCTAGGTTTACAGCTCAACTTGAATCTAGGCCTGGAAATGAATTGGTGAGCAGCCCCTTCCTCTGGGAAGTGGGCAGAGGATCTCCAAGCCTGGGTGAGCCAAGAGTCAACCACATAATGGATCTCTACCCAGCGCCCTTTTCAAGAATTTCACACACAGAGCAAAAGCAGCCAAGCAGAGCTGCTGCAAACTGGGAGTACGGATCCAAAATAAAAGTGCATGAGTGGGCTGCCTAGCAGGGCAGGAGCTAGGGGGCCAGAGCAGTCCTGCTGGAGTCAGCAAGGGCAGTGGGTATTAGAGAGTGGAGTTGGAAGCCTCTCTGTCCACTAGCAGTTAGTGCAACTACAGGGGAGGCCTCCTCGGAGGGGTGAACTGTGTGGTCCTGGCATTGGGTGGATGAATGCGTGAGTTGCAGGTAAGTGAATGGGGAGGGGGCTCTAAGGCCACAGGAAGTTATTTTAAGGACTACAAAAGGGTAGGAGACGGAAGACAGGACTTGTTCTTGGGCCTAAGGGGGGACAAAGTTATGTCTTGGCCATTTACGGGGCGCGCTGTACCCTGGGGGAAGGCGGGGCCTTGAGCAAGGCTGGGTTAAGGCGCGCCCCCAGGTGCAGCCTCTGGCTTGCCAGGGAGGTTAGAGGGGACGCGAGTGGGTCCTTAAGTGGTAGAATTCTGGAGCGGAGTGTTGAGGCTAAAGAACGTTGTGAGGACGGCATTGGGGGATCCTGGGAAAGGGGAGGGAGCGTCTGGGACTTGCACGAGGCCGGGCGGAGCCTCCGAAACGCTCGGGGTCTGCCGGGGGAGCCAGGGAAGAGGGGCGGGCGGCGGGGCCCCGGGAGGCGGCGCGGGGGGGCGGTCCGGGGCCGATCGGGAGGCGGAGCCCCGAGCTGGGGGCTGCTGGCTAGCGGCTCTCTCGGCTCCTCAGCTTGGGCGTCCTGGTTCGCTCCGGCGTCCGCCGTCTCCGTCTCCGCCGCTTTCTCCTCTTCCTCCTCCTTCGCCACCGCCGCCGCCCGCAGCACCGCAGCCCCTCCCGCCATGGCCGCCGCCGGCGCCCGGCGCAGACCCGGCCCCAGCTTGGCGCTCCGGGGGCGGCCGAGGCTCGGCTTCCACCCGGGGCCGCCGCCACTGCCGCCGCCGCCGCTGCTGCTGTTTCTGCTCCTGCTGCCGCCGCCGCTGCTGGCCGGCGCCACCGCCGCCGCCTCGCGGGAGCCCGACAGTCCATGCCGGCTCAAGACTGTCACCGTGTCCACGCTGCCCGCCCTGCGGGAGAGCGACATCGGCTGGAGCGGCGCCCGCTCCGGGGCCGCGGCCGCGGCCGGGGCTGGGACTGGGGCCGCAGCCGCAGCCGCCGCCGCCGCTGCCGCCGCCGCGGCTGCCGCGTCCCCGGGCTCCGCGGGCTCTGCCGGCACAACCGCCGAGTCGCGCCTCTTGCTCTTTGTGCGTAACGAGCTGCCGGGACGCATCGCAGTGCAAGATGACCTGGACAACACCGAGCTGCCCTTCTTCACCCTGGGTAAGACTGGGCGCCGGCACACGCGGGATCTCAAGGAACCCTGGACCCCTAAGTGAGGCCAGACAGGTGGGGGCGCCCTGGGGATCCCCACCCAGGCTGCCCCGAGTGGGGTTTGCAAAGGGCAACTGAGGGCCCCGGAGGGCGCACAGGTGGTTGGAAAGGAGTGTGGTGCAGGAGGTCCTGGAGAGAGCGCAACGGGAGCTCGGGGGCGTGCCAATGGTCCCGCAGTGGGGACCTGTCCCTCTGCCTCTGGGTCCGTATGTTGAACTGTGCCCCATCCATCCCGGACGCCAGAGACTCAAATCGATGAGTGTACTCTGACTGGAGTCTGGGTCAGACCCCCTCTCCGAAAACAGTTCGCGATCAACCCCCCCCCCCCCACTGCTGCTCCAGCCTTGGTCACTGGCCGCCCACGCCTACCACCGGCTCGCTCTCTCCTCGGAGTTATGGGTTCAGCCCTTCCAGAGAGATGTTCTCGAGAATCACAGCGGAGTAGCTCCATTTGTAATGACCAAGCCCGCAAAATCTCATCTTCTTTATGAGCTGGGTGACCTTGGTTAAGTCGCTTCGCCTCTCTGAGCCTTAGTTTTGACCTTCTGTAAAATGGGGCTGGAATCGATTGAATGATTTCTGAGGACTGGGATTCTGAGCCCAAGGTCTCCACTTTTAGATTCGCCCTCCACCCTCGTAATCGCCTTGGCTTTTCTACCCTCCTTCTGGCAGAGAGAGTAGGTTTGTCCTCCCAGCTCACTCCCTGGGCTAATAATAATAACTTAACGGCAAGAAAAGGGAGGGGAAAGGAAAGGGTGGGTGTAGGGGGGCTCAAACGGAAAAGTTAATCAGAAAGTTCGCCAGCAGCTTTGCTGCCTGCTGATTCCCTGCGCGAATCCCGGAGGAGTCGGCCCTTCCGTGGAGCTGTGGGAAGCGCGGCTGATTTTCCACCCGGGTAATTGATAGCTTAATTATCTCGGAGAGCGTTTACAAAAATGTTGTTCCCCCTTAGCTCTCCCGCGCTTGCTGCTCGCTCGTTCTCCCCTCCCCTCTTGGGGGCGCGGGGCCCGATTGGTTGTCTGAGTCTGGCCAACAACAGCGCCTGTAAGGCGCCGGGGGCTAGCCAGACTCCCGACCTCTTCTTCCCGGGGTCCTTGGGCTCTGGCATCGCGGGGTTGACTGGCCTTGGTGATCAGAGCCCTTAGGTTCCCTGCCTGAGCCTTGGCGGTTAACTCCTTGCTCGCCGGAGAAGCCCTACAGAGTATTCCATGTACTAGACTTCACTCTCGTGGGAACCCTGATATTTAAAAATATATTTTGTGACACCCCTACCCTCTTCTCCTTTATGCTGGCTGCCTATGGGGATTTGAGCGAATGCCAGGCTCTCTCCTGGTCTGAGCTTGATCCTCCAGGTTCCCGGCCCTTAGGCTCTCCCAGCTGGCTGTAACCTGAGCGGGCAGAGCTTTCTGGGAGGCAAAGCAGGAGAGTGCCTTGCAGGTTCCCTGGGGACTTCCCACTGAGGCGCGTCTGGCTTGAAACGCACATACAACACACACACACACACACACACACACACACACACACACACACACACCCCAGTAGCCCTTCCTACCTGCACCTGTAGGGCTGCCCACATCCATGGAAGTGGATGAGGGTGGAGGTGAATTTTTTAGGCACTGAGCTAACATTTTTTCACAGTTAGCTCCTGTGTCCTGGGCTGGCTGGGGCGGGGCGGGGGCGGAGAGGGGGGCGGTGTTCAGGTGAGTCCTGCCATTGACACAGAAGATAACCCTTCCTGTCACTTCCAATCCTCCATATCTCTCCACCTCTGGGATATAGTGAGAACTCAGGCTGTTAAATGGCCATTGAAACAAGAAGGAAGGCCCTTGAGTGCCCTGACTTGGCAGTGAGAACCCCACAGCATTCCAGTTCCTCAAAGATGTGGAGGATCAAATCCAGCCAGCTGTAGAGGCCCCAAAATTCCTGGAACTAGCAATCCTTGGCATTTTTAAACTTTCACTTTCAAGAAGATGAGTGCTTGCGACTCTGAGGCAAACAGAGTGAGGAACTGGAAGTCTTAAATCCCCTAGGATCCATGTGTCAGCTTGAGAGTCCCCCTGTGCCTTCCACTTGCAGCCAGCCTTCCGCTGTCTCTGACGCACAACTGCTGAGCCTGGTGGCTGGGGACTGCCTGCCCTACGGAGTGGCCAGGTGCTCTCTTCCTTGGCAGCATGGAGTCCTTTGGATGCACGCTGGGATTGGGTTCCCACCTCCTCCTTCCCCCAGCGCCCTGGATGGCAGCTCAAGCACTCCGACAGGGATTTGGCTAGCGAGGTAGTCACCAGATGGCAGGGTATAGCAGGAGCTGTGTAGGGAGACGTGGGCTTTTTATTTGTGTTGGTCTTCGACTGTTTGCATGTAAACACGGAGTGCACAATGAGCTCTTGGAGGGCCAGACTGGCTGGCAATGAGGGTTGGTGGTGGCTGTATGGGGGGATGAAATATGAGTTATTTACGGTCATCTTCTTTTGAGGTCCCAAGGCAACCCCATCCCATCTCCAGACCTTTTAAACATCCTGCCCAGTGGTTGTCTCTGGTGAGTTAGGCAAGACTTTCGCTAGCTACTAGTTGGTCAGTTCAGGGAATTTAGAGATGACCAGGTGCCACAGCTAAGTGTGCAAAGTTGAGGCCAAACCCTGCCAGTAGTGGGGAGTGTTGAGTCACCACTAGGGGGTGATGGTGTCTGCCAAAGGCTTCTTGACAAGCTTTGGGTCCTGGGCCCAGAGTTACTGTTGGTAAAGCATTTCTGTCATTAAAGTGGTGGTGGTGGGGGCAAACTAACAAAAGATAGATTTTTCCATTTTACCCTAAATTCAGTTTGTGAACCTTAAAGTAATTTTGCACACACTGCCTTACCATTCCTATTCTCCAAAGTCACCTTTCCACCTGGCCCTGCCTCACTGCATTCTGCCTTTCTTGTTTGAGTGATTGGCTCTGGTATTGGTAATCCCTCAATGGAAAAGGACTTTTCTTCAGTTCTCTTCCTTTTCATATTTCTCCTCTCTCCATCAAGTTCCCACCTGCTTTGTGTAGATGGAAGTGTCCCTCAGATGTGAAAGATTCCCTAAGTTTCTGTACTTGGGCTTCTTTAGAATCTGATTATAAGTCAATGACATTGACACAGTGAATTTCCTTGCAAGTGATTGAGGAATAGCAAGTAGTTATTGAATCTTTAATGTATTGCCCAGAGCTTAACTCTTGCTGTGTATTATTAAGTCACATAAAGTGCCAAGAGTGGGCATTATTTTTATTCCTACTTGACAGGTGAGGAAGTTTTCTTAGAGGTCAACTACCTAATCCAGGGTCACACTGAGAGTACACGGTGCATCTAGAACTGGAATCCCTGTCTGTTGGTGATCTACGTTCTTGGTAATCGCCAGCCTGGTATTCTGAACCTTTACACTATAAAGGCATGGCACCAGGAAGATAAGCATAATAGTCATTAAGAAGACAAGTCATTAACAAGACAATCTTTCTGCAGGTGAACTTCAGTCACATTGGTGGGCAGAAGTATGAGCATTTGAAAGTGAGACATGAATTAAATGACCTCCAGTGACCCTGCCAGCTTTAAGTTCCTTGACTCATAAGATGTCAAAGCGGGGTTGGGGTTGTGGTTCAGTGGTAGAGCGCTTGCCTAGCATATGTGAGGCACTGGGTTTGAGTGTCAGCACTGCATATAAATAAATAAAATAAAGTTCATTGACAACTAAAAAATATTTTAAAAAAAAGACGTTAAAGGGCATTCTTCTCAGTGGTGCCCATGAGTGATAAAGACCATACATTCTGTGAACCTCAGGGAAGAAAGACATCTCTATAAACTTGCAGAAGATTGGGGACATTTTCTGGACCAGAAAGAACCTGGGTAGATGTTGAAGGATTTAATAGAATATTTCAGGTGTTGAATGTTAAATGTGGCTTGGGAACTTAAGGTTGATTAGGATCTGGAAATCTCTATCCTGGCTCACTGTGACCTTGAACAAGTCATGTATCCCCCAGAGCTTTAATTCTTTGTGCTATAAAACGAGTGGGTAGATGAGCCCTAAAATAATCCTTTGGTGTAAAGATTCTATGAACTTGAAGTGCCCTGACCTACACCGTGACTCTGACTAGCTCCTCTTGCTTCTTACTGTGTTTCCTTTTGCATGGGGGTGTTGAGGAGGATAGATTGAAAGGAAAGGCTTTGAATAGGAGCAACTGTGAGCTCAGGGCTTTTGAGGTGAACCTGCAAGTCGCTCAGTCCTCATTTACCCCCAGGCAGCCCCAGAGTCTGCTTGTGGATTTAGCTTTCATGCCCACAGGTAGGGAAATATCATCCTTTTTCCTGTGCTGGATAGTGGTCAGGCCAGGCATTTTACCACCTGCCTTGATTCCTCAAAAGGGGGGAAAAGTGATAACATCAAACAACTACTCTTGCCAACATATCTTAGTGATTTGCTTTGCCATGTAAACCCTACAGGAGAAGAGTGTGTATCCCCTCTCTATTAGGGGAGGGGCGTGTGAAGAAGGAAAAGCCACCCAGGATTATATCTTTAAATGCACCCACCTGGGCAGGTCCTCCAGTATCCTGGTGGTCTGTCTTAAAAGATGTTCTTTCCAAGGAGCTGATTGGTCTGGGTGGAAGACAAAGATGCAGTCTGAAATTCCAAGTTGAGAGTCCAGCAGAGGTTTCTTAAAATACAGATTAAGGGGCTGGGATTGTGGCTCAGTGGTAGAGTGCTGGCCTCGCATGTGTGAGGCACTGGGTTTGATCCTCAGCACCACATAAAAATAAATAAATAAAGATATTGTGTCCATCTACAACTAAAAACAAATGTTTAAAAAAAAATACAGAGTAAAATGGGTACTCAGAGAAAAACCTCCAGGAGGAGCAAGGGGCTGGCACCTTCCCAGAAGTGATACGGGAAAAAGAGAGTTTGGCTAAAGATAAACAATCCACAAAGGGCTGGAGAAACTTCCTGTAGATGTCCACACACAAGAAAGAATTAAAGAATATTTGTAGGGTGCAGAGTGAAGCTGAGCCCTACAAGAGGGTGTGCCTCATGGAGCTGTCCAGCAAACCCCTGTGCTGACCCACATTGTGGTAAGATCCAAATAGAGGAAGTGTTCAAGCAGAGACTAGCAGCTCTTTGGAACGCACTGGAAGGAGTGACCCAATCCCTGGGAGAGGTTTGGATTCTAGGCCCTTTTTTGGTTTCTGGTATGATTCTGAAGATTGGCACCCTTCCTTCAAGGGGAGGAAAAGGGTTTACAAATAATACTAAACTCTGTAGAGATTTCCGACCACAGAATATTCGTTAACCTCACTTCCAGTGTTCTCTGCTGTGTATGAGAGAGATTCTGGGATGAAAAATAGTGAGACCTTGTCTAGAAACAAAGCTAGGTTTGAAACAATGTATGCAGCTTCCTCATTTGGACACCAGGTTTCTTATCATTAAATGAGTTCTTTGTCAGATTTTAAGGTTCCATCATGCTGCAATGCTCCACATTTCTGGGACATTGTTAATGAGGGTCTTGGGTAGGGGATGGAGTGTTTATAGAAATCTGATCTGAGTTTTCTTCCCTTTTCCATTCACTTCCCTCACCCTATACAGCACCCTAATTCTTGGCAGCTCAAAGCTGGTAAAACCTTCTTAATACTTAGGGCAGAGAGAAATACATGGTCTGCTCTCAGCAAGTTCTTTGTTACTGATGGGGAAATGGGGCGGGGAGAACTCTCTCAGTTGTCAGAGAGGCTTGGGCTCAGCCATGCCAACCAAATTTGCTGTTTCTGGGGTGTGGGGGTCAGTGGCCTTAGCGAGACAGTAGAGCTGTGCAAGCTTTGCTGTGACCCAGAAGTTGATTGTTTTCCTGAGCTGAGCCCTCGGGCCACAGGGATGTTCTATAGTTTTCATTTGCAGCAAATGGGGAGAGGTTTGACTGGGCCTCTGGCAGGCCAAGTCTCCTGTTTCCCATTTCCATGCTGTGTGGTGTTGTAGGCGCTGTGTGTCATCAGACAGCAGGAACACATGTGCTGGGGGCAGAAGAATGGAGACTGACAGTGGCCTCCTGGGTGACATTCAGACAATGTTACCACAGCAGTCCACTTTGACGGGCTTCTAGCATCATTCACTCTTAGAGAGCATCAAATTCACTGTGTTCACTGTATGTGGTGACACTGAAGTTCAGACAAGGAAAGGAACCTACAAGAGTGCCCACAGGTCACCTGTAGAGCAGCAGCCCTCAATCTCATTTATCCCATCACAATGCTGAACTCCTCACAGAGGTACTGGGTTTCACTTGGCCCAGGATCTGCAGCTCGTTTGAACATCATACAGTATACCATTCGATCCTCCTTCCCTTGCTAAATTTTTTTTTTTTTAAATTAAAAGAAAAAACCTCTAAGGAGAAAAATCTTCTTAAGGAAATTGAATTTGTTCTCCCGCCCAAGCATCCAGCTGGTTGGCACCAATCTCTCCTGAGCACCTGAGCTGGGTTTGGTTCTGGGGGAGGGTGAACCCTGATTGCCTTTCATTCTCACTACATTTAGGGGTGGGTGGAAGAAGTCTCTTCTGAGAAAGGAAAGGAAGAATTGGGTTTAACCTTGGAGTGGAGCCGCATTAGGGAGATGCTTCCTTTAGAGAGCTGACACTTTCCCAAGTTCTCACACTGACCAGCTAGTGGCAACAGAAGATTAACTATAGCAAGAGAGCTGGCTTCCCTGCCTAACGGCAGAGTGTACAGCCTCTCTGCCCAGAAGGAGGCAGGCACCAAGGCCTGCTCTGTTCTCTAGTGCTTGCTGTCTGCTTTCACTAACTTGTCCCTACTGACTGTAGTTCTTTTAGCTGATAGCCCCCAGGAAGACCTCCCTTTTGAATGAAAAAGATGTGGGTGGTGTCTGCTCGGGGTACGATTCAAGACGGAAATATTTGCAGCTTCTGTACTGGCATTCTAGAATATCCAAGCAGCCCAGTCAAGGAGTCAGAATTTGACAAGGGAGTTGTATGTTACCAAGCATTAGGGTTTTAACCATGAGAGGGAAGTGCTTCTCCATCTGCATTTCTGCTGCCCCTGTTGGGCTCGTGAGTGCTTCTCTTCACCACAGTTCTAACAGCAAACTCACTGATCTGGCTACCTCTAGCCTTATCCTGTCTAATCCAGCCTCTGTACTTACAGAGAAGTGATTTCATTAAAAGCCCCAATCTGATAATGGTTATCTTCTTTTAAAGCACTGATGGTTCCTTATTGTTTTTAGGATGAAGTTCAAGCTCTCTGAGTAGTACAAATGTCCTACTCTAAGAACCTTTCCTTCTCATTCTGTGACTGCCTCTCCCATGGCAAAATTCCTTCTCACCTTCCAAGACTGTATTCAGGTGTCTTTGAGGCCTTTCCTGATCTCTTTGCTCCAGCATTGAACACCCTGGGCCTTGGTGCCACTCTCAGTAGAAAGACCATTATGGAATGGCCATTTGGGGACTGTTGAACACTTGTGTTGTTCTAGGCATTGTTCTGGTGCTAAGGACACAGCAGAGGACCAAATACCAGGGACTCTTGTATGAGAGAGCTTCTATCCCTGTGTGTGCCTAGGGGCTCATATTTGTGTATTACTGTTTGAGGACAATAGCAATAAACATAATAAGTAAATTGCATAGCATGTGAGAAGATAATACATTCTGTAAAATAGGAAACAAAAGAAAAAGAGAGCCAGGAGTTCTCAGGTGAGGAGATGGGTTTTAATATGTAGTAGAGTAGATCAAGAGGAGCTTATTGAAAATGGGAGATTGGAACAGTGACTTGATAGAATCATTGAAGCAGTTAGCTAAAAAGATATCTAGGACAGGAATGTTCTAGGAAGAGATGGGCTACAACAAGACCTTACTCAGGAGCATCCTGGGATTAATTAAGGCACTGCAGGAGGCTGGTGGGGCAGAAATGCAGTGATCCAGGGAAAGGCAGGAGCCGAGTCACACAGGGATATGTGGACAATGGTCAGAATTTGGACTTTGGCTCTAAGCGCAGTGGAGAGCTATGCAAGTGAGAGAGGATGGTGGCTTGGAGTAGGCCAGCAATCTTCATAGTTGTGTGTCTCCTCTCCTGCCTGCCAGGCTTGCCATAAGTAGAGAATACACCTTCTTCATCTCGGGAGCTACAGTGGCTCACCCTGGGCTTGGCACATCATAGTGTACAGGAGATCTTAGATAACTGTACCCTGGGTTTGCCAATTTTCATCCCAGAGTCCATACTGGACAAAACTGGAGAGGTGTTAAAATCTCCCTTTTCCATTAAGAATGAGCTTAATGCCACTCTTCCATGGAACTATCCTTTCTCTGAAATCTAAGCACCATTTCCTCTGCCCTCTTCTGTCTGCTGATCATTTGGGGTGTTGGTAGGATGGTAATGAGGTCATTTGATTAGAGGGGAGAGTGCTGTGTTTGGGGAAGACCTCACCTTGAGCAGTTTGGAAGCCTGTAGGATTAAAACCTGTGCACCATGGCAGACAGGCATTAGGTAGTTAGGGAGATGATACATCATGGTTCTGGAATTATGAAGTATCAGAAGTGGAAAGAATTCATTCAGCACAGTATCTAAGCAAAACACTTGTGCATAAAGATGGGAAGTCAAGGTCACTGTGACAAGTTCGTGATGGAGTAGATGCCAGATCCCAGATCTGTTGCCTCCTAGTCCAGTACATCTTCCTCTCACCTCAGGAGAAGGGCAGCTAGGCAACCTGTATGGCAGAAATGAAAATCCAGCAGTGTAAGGTGACCCACTTTGTTTATCTTTTCCATAATTCTCAATGACAAATATGGCCCATCCTATGTTTAGGTGAGCCCTGAGGCTCAGAGGAGTTAAGGAACATACCTGATGACATAGCTATGACATAGCCAGGCTCCTTCTAAACCCAGGTCTGCCTGGTTCAAGATGGGAACTCTTGAGTTTTCATCCCTTGAAAACCTCTTTTCTGCCCTATCTCTTCCTCTTCTCATTACTAAGAAGTGGCAGATCTTTCTTATACAGTTGCAGATCTTTCTTATGTCAGGTGTGACAGCCTTGCAAGCCCATGGGACCGAGCACCTTTTTTTCTCTGTTGCCAGGAGCTGACTCTCCAGCTGCCAGCCCCTTTGCCTGCTCCTTGCTGCTTTGCAGAGAAGGCACCAGGCCTTGTCTCACACTCTTTAGAGGCCCCTGGTTATCCCAGACCTGCTTGACAAGCAAATTCCTCCTGAACCTTCTAGGTTTCCTCTTCCCTTCCCTTCCTTCTTCCCTCCTACCTTTTCCCTTCCTCCTACTGCCTTCCTGCCCTTCCTCCTCCCCACCCCCTTCTATCTGTCTCCTTCTCTTCCCCTTCCTTCCACAAAACGCTTAGGGATTTCCCACCTTATGCTATGTATAGTATACTAAGGAACCTGAGACCTGGTCCTTCCAGGAATTTATGTAAGCTCAATGTTCTTTCTAGTAGTGGGAAGGTCGTCTGTTGTTTGAGATGAAGCCACCGTTTGGCTAGGTACACTTTCTTGGCCTGCCTCTGCTCAGTCCCAAGTATGAAGTTGGTTTAAATTTTAGTGCTTTTAAATAGGATTGTACATTTTTTTTTGTTCCCATCTTGAAAATGGGATGTATATGTAAAAATTACTATAGGGGTGTGTGTGTGTGTGTGTGTGTGTGTGTAAGAATCCAAATAAATACCAGATACTTGTCTAGAATATTAGACCTAGATAATGTAATGCCTTGGAGATCCAGCTCAACCCCCTCCTCACTTATTTAGCAAACAGAAATGCCTTTTCCAAGTTCTCACAGCTAATCCAAAACAAAATCTAATTGCCAGCCCAGGTCCTCTGACTAAGAGGCGGTGTGCTGGAGTGGAACGTGCCAGGTCTGAGGACACAAAGCTCTGGGATCAAGTCCCCCATGGACTCCTTTCTATCCTTAGACTTCATATGCCACCTCCCTGAGCCTCTGCTTGCTCATCAAAGTGAGGAAAACCCAGTCATCACTTTTCTGGGTTGCTCTGGCAATTAATTTTGGAAAGCTCTCTGTAAACCACATTTTCATCAGTGCCCAGAGGTGTGCACAATTTTTTCTGTGCCCTAAGCCACATGATCCTTGTGGAGATAGCTGTGTGTAAAGCACCTAGCACTGTGTCTGGCGCACAGTTTGTTCCATGCCTCTTTGCCACCTGGAATCCTTTTTTTGGAAGGAGGTGGAGGTTTGAATAAATAATGAATGTGAATCCCCCCCACACACACTCCAACATGCTCTGCTTATGCCTCTCCCTTCCCCATTTCCCCTCCTCAGTAAGGCACAAAAGATGAAGTTGACCATTCATTGATCTCTGCCGGTTCTGGGGAGAGCGGGGAGCAGGGAACTCTGGGGTCGTCTGAGGACAGTTTGGACAGAGAAGCACTTAGAGACTGAGTCTAAGGCAGGTGGGTGTAGGGGGTGGCAGGCGGGTGGGTTGCTTTCCCTTCTTGTGGCAGTTGTCTTACTCTCAGGGAAGTCACGAGTGGCCCTGCAAGCAGCCGAAAAGGGAAGGAACATTTCCATTAGCAGAATCAGCAGAAAAGAGATTTCCAGTCACAGTAATAGCTGCTTTTGGGGGAATCATTTCAGCAGTGACTGTGGGTGGAAGAGGAAAGGGGGCAGGGAGGCAAGAAAAGACACAAGGAGATGTCTGGTCTACTTGCCCAGAGCTGATAGCACCGAGTGACAGCCAGATGACAAAGGAGGGTAGGCAGGGTGATTATTATTGACCTGGGATGGTCCTTTGACAAACATTCTGGATCTCCCACCCTCCAGATGGACAGAGCTTCTTTGCAGGGATTCCCTGTGGGAGGCTGCAGGTTTCCTTGATGCTGACTTTGACTTTGCTCCAATTACCTGGATTACTCTTTTCAAGACTTACAGAGCCAGGAGCAACTTCCTGGGCTCCTGGGATTTGTAGAAAGAAAAGATTCTAGATTTAGCTCAGTCTTTCCTAAAGTTAGCTTCTTATCAGCATCACTTTAGAGCCAAGTTCTCAAGGCCAGAATTTCTGAGGCACTTGGAGTGGGGCTGGGGAACCTGTGCTTTAAGTGTCCTGAACCCTGGTATGTTCCTGGAGGACCTTTGTGAGGGGACCCTGTGCATACCTCTTCAGACTCCCCTCCTGATATTCCTTTCCCCTTTTGATACCCTAGACTCACCGATGACTTCCAGAATTCTGAGGGTGACATGCGATATGCACATTCCTGACCCCAGAATAAATATGCTGCTCCATCTCCTTAGAAAGCTTTGCATCCCTTGATTCATCAGGCCAACTGGGAGACCTAACTGAACTGCCACCTCCTCCAGGGAGTCCTCTCTTCCTCCCCTCAGGCTTGGTTACATTATTTATTTTCTGAATGCCTACACCACTAACCCCCTATGATTGCCATATTCAGTAAGTAAAACTACAAGATGCCCAAGTTAAACTTGAATTCCAGACAAATAATGAATACTTGTTTAGTATAAGCATGTCCCGTGAAGAATCTGGGACATATTTATGCTGAAGATGCCTCACTGGTTATCTGGAGTTCAAATTAACTGAGCATCCTGTGTTTGATTTGGAAACCCTGGGAGATACTATAGTTTGTCTTTCTCTCCCATCTAGGAGCACACCACTGTTGTTCAGTTGGCCCTATACCTCGTTTATCCACATTTCCCCATCTCGGGAATTCAGACTGTTATCCAGCCAGTTTTTCTAGCTAGAAGATCATCTTCCTTCCTTTCCCTTGCCTCTCATTCTTTTGGCCAATCAACTCTTGGCTTTACTTCTGAAGAGACTCAAAATCCATTTCTCGCAATTCCCACGGCTACCTCCTTTGGCCAAGGCACCGACCTGTCTCACATGGACGTCCAAGACGATCACCCACTGCTTCTCCATCCCCTTTCCTTTCTTGGTGCTGTGCAGTGTCCAGTCCATGGGCCAAATCCAGCCCTCTGCCTGTTTTTTTGTTTGGTACTGGGGATTGAACCTAGGGGCACTTAACCATTTAGCCACATCCCCAGCCCTTTTTAAAAATTTTATTTAGAGACAGGGTCTCATTGGATTGCTTAGGCCCTTGCTAAGTTGCTGCGGCTGGCTTTGAACTCATGATCCTCCTGCTTCAGCCTCTGGGATTATAGGCATGCACCACCACACCTGGCCCACAGCCTGTTTTTTTGTTCTGGCCTTACGCCTGTTAATTTAAAAAAAAAGTTGAAAAAATCAGAAGAGGAATAATATCTTGTGATATGTGACAATTATATGGAACTCCGATGTCAGTGCCCATGAATAAAGATTACTGGAACATGGCCACATTCATTTGTTTCTGTGTTGCTCTGGCTGCTGATGTTCTATAGTGGCAGGGTCCAGTGGTAGTCACAGAGTCTCAGTCCTGCGAAGACTAAAATATTTACTAATTATTTTTCATAGAAAACACTTGACAATCCCTACTCCATATAGTGGCCAAGTAGGCTTTTCCAAAATGCAAATTAGATCTCGCTACTTCCCTGTTTAAAACCTTCAATTGCTTCTCATTGCTCTTAGGATAAAATCTTAATTCCTTTTTAGGGTCCATAGAATTCTAAATAATTGGCCTCCTCTGGAATCTCTTTTCACCATTTTCTCTTGCCCACAATATGTGAATATTACCTCCTCCAAGAAGTCTTCCTGGACCAAAGTGGCTCCATAGCTTTTTAGTCCATTGGTTTTTAAAAGCCTTTAGCTGTCTGCCTCTTGAATGTAGGGTCTGTCTTTTTTTTAATCTTTTTGCTGCCTGAGCTCTATAGTTAGGACACATCTCACACATAGGTACTGAGTATACACAATATGAGAAAATGAGCAGGAATGGGGATGCCAGTTTGTGAGCACCACTTGAGAAGGAGCCTACCTCTTCAGATATTTCTCTTGGGAGATTAGGAGAAGGATTCCAATGGCTCAAGTTCATGAAATATTTCAAGCATTGCCTGGCTCTTAGCAAATGCTACTGTGTGTTGTTAAAGAAACAAAAGTAAATAGGCCTGTTTCCCAATCCCCAGTACCAGCCCCTGCCTTACCTCCTTTGCATTTGGTCAGAGTTCAAGACAAGCCAAAGGAAGTCCTGTGGAAAAGGACTTCATGGAACCCAGGGTCAGAGGAATATGGCAGGAAGGGCTGGACCTTGAGTCCTGGGATTTGGGGCCAGTTCAGCTGGGTGTTATGGTCAAGCTGCTTTTTTGGGCTGTCCCCATTTCTAATGTGATGAGATGAAGCCAACTGATTTACGAGTGGCTTCTCAGCTCTCTGGGCTCAGCAGGTGCTCCTGGGAGAACTTCTGAGGCTGGAACTGCAGCTAGATAAAGTCCACTTCCTTCTTTCCCACTGGGCATCCTTCCTGGGGCCTCTGAAGATCAAACCCTTGGCTGTGAACCCAGGTGTGACTGGAGTTTTCAAGTCCAGTCTCACACTAATTTGTTAGGGAACCTTCTTCAATTTCTTTCTCTTTGGCCTCCCCCAGGGAAGGAGACTAGAGAAGCTGACCGCTCAGCTCAAAAGTAACCAATTACTTTTCTGCCTATAGTGGGCCTCCTACTGTCTCTCCCTCCTCCTCTCTGTCCTCTTTGTTCTCATAGCCTCTTTAAAACATCTCTCCAAAACCCAGAGGCCTCTAGGGAGTTGCCCCCATTCACCTGGCTTCCTGCTTCCAGACAGGGAACAAAAGGTCTCTTTTTCCCCCCAAGGGACAGCAGGTAGGAGGGCTGGGCACTCACAAATGGCTGCTGCAAACCTTAAAAAGTTGAACAGGTTTTGCAAGCCTGGTAACTACACAACTGTGCTGGTTTTAGAAGCAAGTGCCTTCTTTCTGCCATTGACTTGCTATATGACTTAAAAAAAAAAAGATGACAATCCCTCTTCCGGGACCCCACTCAAGATTAAGGAATGTTCTTCAGGAATGTGGGGAAGATTGGACTGCATAGGATACTCCAAGAAAGAGGAGAAATCCAATCTAGTTTGCTGCTGGAATTCCAGGTGCCTGGGCCTATGCCCATCATATAGTAGACACTCAATAAATATTTATTGAAAGAAAGAAATAAAGAATGCATGAACTATGAACAGAAAATATGTGTGATCCTTCTATCTACTCTCCACTTATGTATCCACGATGGTCACTTAACTGCAGCCTTAAAGTCCTCAATGCAAGGCCTTATCAGTCACTACTAGTCAATGGGAGTTAGCATTGGTGATGAATTTTATTGATATTCACTAGACTGAACCAGTTTACTTGCAAAACCTGGTCTCCTTGTCCCTGCAGTCACGATTCCTCCACCCCATACTCTGTGCTGGGTCCCTGGGGGCACAGAAATGCAAGGAGTTCACGGTCTATTGGGATAATAACATTTGTACATTTTGATTTGCAAAACTCTTTTCCATGAGTATTTTTAGTATCCCCTATTACAGATGAAGAAATGGCCATTCAGAGAGATCAAGTCTATTATACAAGGTCACATGGTAAATGAAATTAGATTTATTTGTTTTGAAAAGGAAATTTTATATCACTGTCATGAAGGAAGAGCAGAATAATGCTTCCAATAGAAGACAGCCTGTAAAAGTAAGCATGTAACTATGGAAGTTAAAATGCAAAAACCACTCAGGTGCCATCTAAATTCATTGCTCACACAATAATGTTGTGCAAAACGTTGACCAACCCAAGCACAGAGGGATAGATGGTCCACTAAAACTTAAATTGTCACTTAATTATCAGATTCATTTACTATGTGTGCGCACACACACACACACATATATTCGAAGATAATCTTTCTTGCCTCATAACTACTATCTTTTCAGATGCAACCTCCATGTCCCTTCACTGTTTCTATAATCACTTTCCTAGCTCATCCAAGAATGGTTATTTCCCAGGCATTCTGTGTATTCAGTACTGTCCGTATTTTACTAGTCCGTATGTTTTCTAAGAAAACCTTACTTCTTTTTAATATCTGTAGCTCTAGCAACTAGTGTGAGCATGTTTAGTAAATTTTTAACCTCAATTTTTAATTTTACAAAAGGAATACAAGCTTGTGGTAACAAATGCATGCAATTCAGGAATTTATGAAAGACAAAGGGAAGGTCCGTCCTCCTCTCGAACTCATTCCCTGGAGGTGGTCATGAGGAAGAGGTTGCTCGGATTCTGGGGATTGTGTGCATACATGTGCTCGAATAATCACTTTTGCTGCAGTTACACAGAGGAAGTCACTCTGCAAGATTTTTTGCATGTAGCTCAGGGACATAGATGAAATTATCTTCTGATTGGGACATTGGCTTTTGAAACTAGGTTCCATCAGAGGTCAGGGAAGTGTTTGTTGTTCTGGATTTCATCCTAAAAGATGCTCTGCTTTAAAATCTGTCTGTAACCCAGGGGCTCTAATTTTCTTTGAACAAAAGATTCCATAGCTTTTAAAAATCATTTTATGAGGATAGTACTATGTCCAAGCCACTACATTGATATTTATTCTCCACATACTGTATAGTGGAAAGAAGAACATTAACGTTTCTTTCATGCTTTAGAGAGGTTGCATAATTGGAGAATGCTCACTGGCCATCTTATATTTAATATTAGAGTAGCTTTACAAAGCCATGTTTGGATAGTAGGCAGCAGGTTGTTCCAACATTGCCAGGCCTCAGAATCTACCTGCAAATGTCTTTCAGGTCTCATAGACCCTCTTTACTGTCGCTTGCTTGGTTTGTGTGTGCGCACACACACACGCACACACACACGAATGTACATACATATGTACATTCATATGCCCATACATACATACATATATATATATACACATACATACATGTGCATAAGAAATGGAGACAGAGATGGGGGGCACAAGAAGAGAGAATATGACAATTCTGTCTGGAGAAACCAAAAAAGAAACTGAACTTTGAGCAAGGGAGGTGATAGAAAGGAACATTTATTACACAAGGCCGGGGGTGGGTATCTTTTTCTTTCTGGCATGGTATTTGACATGATTGACAAAGCAGTTCTTTTTTTCCTCCTTCCTTAAACTTCTCACATGAGTGGGTAGACAGACAATTCTGGGGAGGGCTACCTGAGTTTAGGTTGAGTTGCTAACCTTAGTAACCCATGTTTCTGAGGCCATTTAGATTGGCAGTTGGTCAGATAGTAGAAAGTCTATTAAAGCAGAGAATCATAAAAAATAATAGATGTACCTTAAACATTTCATTTTAACTTAAAATATGTTAGAGTGCATACATTTGCCAATTTTTGGATATAGGCCTAAGGCCTCTTGCTTTGAGTACAGGTCAGCTGATTGGAGTCCTATGCCATCTTTCTTGCATAAACCATGCTCATAATGCACCAAATATGATCTCCAATGTTGGTTTCATTAAAGGAGACTGAAGACTTATAGATGCTTGCCAAGTGATTCTAGAGTTTTATGATTCCTTTCTAAATTTTTATAGTTGTCACACCTGACCTAACTCACTAACAATATTTAAGTGCCCTTTTTTTTTTAAAAAAACAGTAAAATCAACTTAGCTCTTTGGATGCACATCAATTTTTAACTTGGACCCTATTTCATTAAATTTTAAACTTACAAGAAACATAGTGAACATAAACAGGTTTGGGGAAAAAATTGGTTCCCTATAAAAATGCAGCTCAACTGTTGGCCAGGTTCTATGAGTGCTTGAGAGGAAGATGCTCAGTAATGCCCACTCTTGTGGCTTTGGAGCCCCAGGATGATCTACAGAGATGGTGTGACACACAGGCTCACCTGCTAGTCAGTGGAAAAGAGGCCAGTTTTTCAAATACATGTGTTTCAGATTGGTTCACAGAGGCATTAAGTCACAGCAATTTTAGTAGTTGAGCCTTTAGCTATCATTTTGCCCAAAACTGATCTCAAGAAGAGGAAGTAGAATCCAGGAGATGAACTAGGAATGTAAGTCAGTGGACTCGGTCTGTGGCCCCTTGGAGGACTCCACAGTGATGGCTGCAGATATCCTTTGGCTTTTGGGTTGCTTTCTTAGGGACACTTTCCCTGGTGCACACACGAAGACACTGTGGTAGGAATACTGAAGTGACCTAGTGTGGAATTTGTAGCATGGCAGACCTGCTATTAAATTCCCAGGTCATCCTGACTTACTGAGCCCTGGGAATAATCCACATATTTCTTTGTTCAGAGATAATTTTTCAATATTCTTTTAAAAATAATTAAACATTTTCAAAGAATCTTTTCTGTCTACAACCACACAAGCAGAGATTTCCCCTTCAGTCGTTCTGTCCCCTTCCATACCAAGGTACAGTTGTATACAACTCGGCCTAGCCACACACCAGTTCACCAGGTGGTCCCATCTTAGAACTCTCGGGACCCTCTGGCCTCATCCATACTAGGCTCGCATTGCCTAGAGAGAGGCCAAAGCCTAGAGGAGATACTACCTTGCCTGAAGTCAGGGGACTGACGATGCTTCTGACTGCAGACCCAGAATACCAGCTCTGTGTTCTTTTGCCTCCACTGCATTTCCCAGCATGCCTACCTCCTGGGGAGGGCTGGCCAGGTAATGAGAGGGCAGTGTGTGGGAGTGGACTGCAAAAAGTGCTATGCTTTATGAGGTGCAGAGTATAATTCAAAACCCATTTTGGGGATGTCTCGCCCCATAAAACCTTCTCTGGCAGGAATGACTGGGAATTTGCTGTGACTTCCCCAGCACATGTTTTTAAAAGATCTCTTCTCTTCTTATTTTGCTCTTTTCTCTGCTTCCTTTCTTTTACCCAATTCTTAGGGACCTTGCCCTGAGATCCTCATAAGCCAGGGGACACAGTGAATAGAGGTGGCATTGGGGGACGGAATCCTGCAGTGTAGGCTAATGGAGTGACAAATGATTGTGAAAACGCTCATCTGTCTTGGATGATTCTTCTTCTGCAAAGATATTGGCTCAGGAAATGACTTCAGGGCTCTGCCTTCTACAGTGATAGTCACACTTTTAGATGCCATTCTTATTTGGAGTAAAATAAGGATCTCAACCAGGACTCCATATTGTATTCCAATAGTGGCTGCTCCTTCCTCATTTTCCTGCCCTTTTCATGATATATCACCTCTCTCATGGTTTCCTGCAGTCCTGTTTTAGCATCTTCCTCCATGTAGATACTTCGTGTGCTGCCTAAAGAATCCTTCCCACAGGTTCTTTCTCTCTTGCTTGGTCTCCTCAGTGGAACCCCACTGCTTATAGGATTAAGAGCAAATTCCCTAGCATCTAAGTCCTCCACATAAACACCAAATCTCCTTTATTATTCCTCTCTCGCACAGTTCCTCTGCCTACCTTGCAGTCAAACTGGGCTTCTTACTGTTCCCAGAGAATAAGCTATACTTTCCCATTAGTGACTTTGGTCAAAGGGTGTCCTCTATCACGAGGCCTTACCCACCTGTATTTCTTCAGTGGAAACTCAGCTATCTTTTTGCAATCTACTTTCTTCATAGAAACTTCTATTCCTCCTTCTTTTCTGCCCTAATTCAGCTTTGGACAACTTTATTCAGGAAATGTTAATGGTAGCTTTCTTAGAACCCCTCCCTTATGTTGAGAGATTAATGTTCTCTTATGTCATTCTCTGCCTGCATAGTTCAGAATGGTAGCTACTGACCACTTGTGGCTATTGAGCAGTTGAAATTTATATAGGGAACTAAGAAACTAATTTAAATTTCAGTAATAGCCAGATGTGGGCATTTGCTACCACACTGAACAACACGGAACATGCCCACTATTGCAAAACATTCTGTTGGATGGTACCAAATATGAGATCTGTCATGAAGTGGAAGGAATCTTCTCTTTTCTCTTCCCTGTTGCCTGGAATAGGACCCGTGTTTGAATAAGTGCTAATAAGTGTTGGTAGAATAGACTTTTGTGGCAACCAACTGTGTAACCTACAATCTCCAAAATATCTAGTTTTTTTCTTTATTTTTAAAAAAGATATACATGACAGTAGAGTGTATTTTGACATAGTATACATACATACATGGAGTATAACTTATTCTAATTAAAATCCCATTCTTGTGGTTGTACATGATGTGGATTTCACGGGTAGTATATTCATATATGAACATAGGAAAGTTATATCTGATTCATTCTGTCTTTCCTATTCCCATCCCTGCTCCCTTCCCTTCATTCCCCTTTGTCTAATTTAGTGAACTTCTATCCCCTCCCCTCATATCAGAACATTTGGCCTTTGGATTTTGGGGATTGGATTATTTCATTTAGCATGATAGTCTCCAGAGTCATCCATTTACCCACAAAGTCATGAAGTCATTCTTTCTTATGGCTGAGTAATATTCCATTATGTATGTATACCACATTTTCTTTATCCATTCATTCATTGAAAGGCATCTAGGTTGGTTCCATAGCTTAGCTATTATGAATCGAAATGCTATAAACATTGATGTGGCTGTGTCACTGTAATATGCTAATTTTATGTCTTTTGGGTATATATACCAACGAGTGAGATAACTGGATCAAATGGTGGTTTCTTTCCAAGTTTGCTGAGGAATCCCCATACTGCTTTTCAGAGTGGTTGCACAAATTTGCCATCCTAACAGCAATGTATGAGTGTACTTAAAAGATCTAGTTTTAGTCCGGCGTGGTGGCTCACTCCTGTAATCCCAGCACTTTGGGAGGCTGAGACAGGAGAATCGCGAGTTCAAAGCCAACCTCAGCAATGGTGAGGTGCTTAGCAACTCCGTGAGACCCTGTCTCTATATAAAAACACAAAATAGGGCTGGAGATGTGGCTCAGTGGTCGAGTGCCCCTGAGTTCAATCCCCAGTACCAAAACAATAACAACAACAAAAAGATCTAGTTTTAAGGAAGAAGTGCAAAGCAATTTATTTTTTGAGCATACCAAATATTGCTAATAAAAATGTTCGATCACAATATTTCATTTGCGAAGTGTAGTGTGTCTTATAGGCCAGGGTGTCTTAGAAGATTCACACTTACCAGTGGGAATTCCAGGCCCCTGACGGGTCACTTCTCAACCATACATTGCCTTTCTCCTCCTCCCCCCTCACACCCATGCCCAGCCCAACTTGGCAGCTGAGCCTTAGGAAGAGGGGCCCCAGGAGCTCTTACTCCCTGTGAGACAGGTGCAGATGGAGCTGTCTGACATGAATGCACAGGTTTGAGCTTCCATCGATGTTTTGTGAAAGATTTATGAGTGTTTCTTCAAGAGGACTGAAAAGCCCCCAGTGGGGGTGATGGCATGAGAATGGAATGCTGCCTCACCCTCTCTCTCTCCTCCCCTTCTCTTCTCATTCTTCTCTTTTCTTTCTCAGCTTGTTCCTCTTTACCCCCTGTTTGCTTTCTCCTCTTTCCTCTCTGTTTCTTCCGGTGACTGTCTCTCTCTCTTTCTCTTTACTTTCAACGTTGTCTTTCTTCTGTCTTCCTACCACTCTCCTATGTGTGTGTCCCCCCCTCAGTCTGTCTTCTTCTCCTATGTGTGTGTCCCCCCCAGTCTGTCTTCTTCTCCTATGTGTGTCCCCCCCCAGT
>PVHX01001952.1:81511-124365 GCA_004024805.1 Geosciurus inauris | reverse complement strand
CTGCAAGCTCAGAACTGGCCCCATCTCTTCAGATCCAGTCATTCCAGGGTGGCATTTGCAGGGAAGGAGAGAGAAGAGGAATGCACTTCTGGGCTAAGATGTGCCAGATTCTGCAGGGTGCAGTTCTAGCTTCTTCCTCATGTCAGGGCCTCCACCCTCCAGAGAGGATGAGCTTCTCGGCTGCCTCTGTTATCAGATGTGATTCCAAGTGTCCCGAGTGACCTGAGAGGACTCAATGGCTGTTTGGTCTGTGTTCTACAAATTTGACCATAACCTTGATTTTAGATGTTGAGATGGGTTTTTGAGGGTCTGGTAGACAGGACTTGAGTATGTCATTCCTATTTTGTGGAACATTCAAAGATTTTGTGTGTGTGTGTGTGACTCTGGTGGGCTCCTCTGTTGTGACCTCCTCAGCTGTTCTTGCACGATTCATCACCAGCTCTTTTTCAAAGCTTTCTCTCCCTCAGGGAATTAATCCATCTTCTGGAATATTTCAGAAGAAACGTCTCAAGACTGATAAATCCTCTTAAGAAAGCATCTCTTTCTATAACAATATCAACTATAACAATAAAATTTCAACTATAACAATAAAAATATGAAAAAAAGCTTTCTTCAAAAAATAAAATTTTAACCATAAGTTGTAACAGACAATTAAAGGCATCTGAGCCAAGTTAGTATATCCCCAAAATATTATCTGATGTGATCAGAGGAGATTGAATTTGACAATAATGGTAGATGTTTAATTAGGGTGTAAAAGTCTAGTAGTCCTTTAAGATAGCAGTTGTTATCAAATCACGAAGTGGTCTTATGTAAAAAGCAAAACAAACAAACCAAAGCAGCAAACTAAGGAGGAAGAGAAGGAAAAGGAGAAGACAAGGAAAGAAAAGAAAATAGGCAAGTAACCTATGCCTGTCTGCAGGGCGGACTGCAATTTGCTTCTGGAAGAGAATTGGAAATATCTTTTGTAATCTTTGAATTTCTTCCATTGTTTTCCCCATTTCTATCTTTAACCTATAATCAAAACATACTGATCTTCTTTCTTTTGAATCCATCTGTTTCTCTTCCATCTTTATGCTGGTACAAGTTACTATCAACTCTGACCTGTGATTCAATCGCCTCCTAATGGGTCTCTTAGACTCTTGCTCTTACTTCCCACCCAACCCTTCTGAACCCATTCTCTAAGGCTGCCAGAATAGCTTTATAAACATGTGCATCATTATGCCTCTGCCTAAGTTCATGATGACTTCTCATTGTGCTTATAATGAAATACATGGTCCCTGATCAAGGCCTACGTGGTATTCAGCCTTAGCTGTACATAGAATACTTGGGAAGCTTTAAAAATGCCAGGACCTGGTATTTCCCTTAAGCCTATTAAATCAGTATAACTTGGGTTAGGTAGTTTGGCAGTTTCTTGTAAAACCAAGCATACTCTTGCCATATGATCCAGCAATTGCATTCTTTGGTATTTACCCAAATAAATTGAAAACTTATGTCCTCACAGAAACTTACATATGAATATTTGTAGCAGCTTTTCTCATAATTGTTGAAACCCAGAAGGAAACAAGACGTTGTCAGGGAATAGGTAAATGGATAAACAAATTGTAGCACATCCAGACAATTGAACATTTTTCAATAATAAAAACATATGCGCTATCAAGCTACAGGAAAGACGTGGATGGACCCTCGAAGCATATTACCAAGTGAAGGAAACCAATCTGAAAAGGCCACAGTGTGATTTCTACTTGATGACATTCTGGAAAAGGAAAAGCTATGGAGGCAAGAAAATGGTCAGTTAAAATCAGGTGTTGTGTTGGGGTTGGGTGGGGGGTGGGTGAGGGAAGGATGGCCAAGCAGAGCACCGAGGACTTTGGAGAAGGAAAGGTACTCCAGGTGATACAGTGGTGGCAGACAGCTCTTCTTATACATTTGTCACCAGCCCACAGAAAGTATGTGACAGAGATGGAACCCAGGTGTCAGCTATGGACTTCAGTTCATAAGCTATGGACGTGGCTCATCAGTTGTAATGAATGAACCACAATAAGGAAGATGTAAGTAATGGGGGGATTGTGTTGTGATAGGAGGTGGTAGAATGTAAGGAATTCCCTATACATTTCCATGAATTTCCCTGTCAACCTAAAACTATTCAAAAAATACAAATAAAGACTATTAATAAAGATCAAAGTTGGGACCTGGGACAATCAAATCAGGATAACTGAGGGGTGGGCCAAACACTGTTCTGTTTGTGTGTGTGTGAGAGAGATCCCTCAAGGTGACTCAGGTGATGCCAAGATACAGCCCCGTTCAGAGCCACTGCCCATTCAGGCCATGTCCATCTTTCCCTTTCCCTATACTCTTTCTTGCCTGCTTGCCAGGGGCCCCTCAGAGGTCTTCCCTAGCCTTTTCAACCTTAATCAATGTCCACATTCACCTTCTTCTTCCACAGTCTTTCTCAAAATGTCCTGCTGTTTCATTTGCATTTGGGCATTTGTGTATACATATATATTGTCCCTGAGTCCCTCTAGACCAAGCTCCTTGGGGATAGAGACCTTATTTCTTTCATTCAGCATATGCTGTACTTCTTACCATTGGGTTTGTTCACACTTGGTCCTCAGTAAGTGTGCACCGAGTGAATGAATGAGTGAACAAATGAGTAGATTCTTATGCTGCTCCTGGCTACCCCATGGTGGCAAATCAGAGTAGGCCACTGGGAAGAGTGATGGGTGGCTGGAGTTAGGGGAGAGGTGTGCATGTACCCTACTTCCACTCCCCTGGGAGGTTGCAGAAGGTAGAAATAACTTCCTTAATGACTCATAAGCATTTCCCACAATTTCCTTTGCTCTCTGGCTCATGGCCTGAGTCCAGCATGTAAGTAAGGGAAGGGATGAGTTAAATTTGTCTCTGTCATTTTTATTTTCTTTCTCTGTAATAAAGTTAGTGATCGCTTGGTCAAACTGCAGTATAATGCAATTAGGCCTGTGTGTTCCCATCTCCTTCAAGTGCCATGGGAGTGACTTCTGCTACTGTTGGAAACAGCTTTGTAGTCTGTGAGCAAGCTTAAAGAAAAAAAAAAATCCCAAAGCCTCTTCTCCCCTATTGCCAGCATCCTTTGCTGCTGCTTTCATATAGGAAATTAAATTGCTTTTAGATTGTGAGCAAAGGGAAGAGTGATGTAGAAACAGGAGATTCACAGGTGCTTTGTGAAGCAGGGAAAATTGCAAAAGATTCCTTTAATCCTTGCCTGGGTGGGAGAGAGGGGTACACATCCTGCTGGAGCTGCATAGTAGGATACAGTTAAGAATTTATCTTGTTATTGTTTGACTTGAGTTCCAGCTCCTGGAATAATGTCGACATTTGTTTCTTTGCATTTTCAATACATTATTTTATGGTCAATGATGGGTAACTGATGTCAGATTTATGAAGAACAACCCCGAGGGTAGAGAGCCTGTGAGCTCTTTTGGGGGATATGGAGAGGAAGGTAGGCAGCTGGTTTTAGTCCCCTTGAAACTTGGGGAAAGGCTGGGAAGACAAGGCAGAACACCAGGGATGAAGGACTCAGTTAGCACAGAACTGCAGATAGGTTCCAGCCCAGGCAGTCGTGGGATGTGGAGAAAGAACTCTGGTTTCTAAGCTTCATATGCTTCTGGTGCTCTGAGGGTCTCCTGCAAACCATCCTGCATTCTAGGCCATAACATTTGGGTTGGGAGCAGCAACTCTGTTTACTTAAGGAAAGGGAATTTATAGGAAGGATTTGGGATCCTACTGTCAAAACCAGAGGAACAAGTGACTGGAGCAGTGGGTAAATCCTTCCTTACAGAACTTCTCTTTCCCTCCCTGTTGTGATTCTTGAGCTGCATCAAGTATGGTTAGCTGTCACTGAGCCATATGATCTTTTATGCATTAGCCTTTGCAGCAAAACAGAGAATCTCATTTCTTCACAACCTTAGTATCTCCTCCAGAAAGAAAGAGCTTTGCTTTAGGTTAATGATGCTAGAAAAGACATTGACCTTTTGGTTTAAGATCTGTTTTGGCTTCTGGCCTCAAATCCTGCCATTTTCCCGGTGGTTCTCTGCTTTTCCACCTGTTGGTCTCCTCTCAGGCTCTCATGTAACAAACCTGCTTCTGCCTCTGGATCTTTGCACAAGCTGTTTCCTTTGCTTGGAAAGGGCTTCCTTCTTCTTCCTTTTGTCTGAATGACTCCTGCTAATATTTTTCAGATTTTACGTTAATGTCATTCTCTTGGAGAAGGCTTCCCTGCCTTCTCAGATTAGAGTTGGTCTCCCTATTTTATATAGAAACTTCTGATATGGGTTGCACTTCATCAGATGTTTTAGTTATATATTTATTTCTATTTGGTGTTTATCTTTTACACTATCCACTGGAAGCTCAGTGAAAACAGGGATCTGATTGTTATTATGTGCAAAAAATAAAAGATGTTTGTGGAATGAAGAAATCAATATGTAATACAATTTTCAGTTCAGTGAGCATTTATTGAGTGACTGCTGTGTACTAGGTCCTTTGCTAGAGAATGGGGATGAATTGCTGAATAGGGCATAAATCCAAGCCCTAAAGTTTCCCATTTTCTTGGGCACGAGAAATTTTCAGTTCTCCAATTTAATCTATAGGTCCCTGCCCCCAGGAGGTCAACTGGATGTAAATTGCAAGGCTCAGAGAGGTCAAAAGACAGGAGCAGGCTCACAGAGGGAGTTGTTGGCAGGGGTAGGATGGAGGCCTGAGCTTTGTTACCCCTGAACTGGTGCTTTTCTGCTTCTCCCATTAAATAATGGCATTAGTATAAAAGGACTGTCTTGCACACAGCCCAGTATGTTCTTCTCCTTTGTCCTTGGGAGGAAATAGTTTTGACCAGGCAAGAGGAAGTGTAGGGGAACAGGAAGAGGGGAAAAGGAAGAGCTTAGCAAAGGGAGATGCTGCAGTGCATGTGGTTTTCTTCCCAGGATGGTTCAGTGGAACCCATGGTGGTGGAGGAATTGAGAACTGGCATCCTGGAGTGGCTAGATCTCTGCTGTCAGAAAGGGAGACTTTCATCTGGAATCTACACCATGCACGCCCTGTCCCTGCTGCTTTCCAGCTGCACCCTACCTGCCACCTCTTTCTCAGCTCTCTGGCCTAGAAATACAATCTGAAGACAACTCTTGGTTCATCCTGGACTCTGGATAGTCCCCTGCCATGGCAGGTTCTGTTACAATATCCTCTGCCACCCAAGAACACCATATTACGGGGTCACTCAGATTTGCCAGACCAAGGCAGCAGAATGGGTACACATCCCCTTCTTTCTGATTCATGCATTCTACACCCTGCTTACCTTCCTGGAGGCTGTCAGCAAGCAGCCCCTGCGAACTGAGAATAGCTGACTTCCAGCACTCTCCAAGCTGGTGACAGAGGGTGGTCTGGCAAAGACACAGTCTTCTTTGACTACAAACAGTTTCTATGATGGTGGGACTGCCTTTATTATTTTTGTCTTGCCTAAGAGTGTGAAATGTCTGCTTTCATTTTATTTGCCTTCTCTCCTGATCTCTGTCAAAGAGTGACAGCTTCCCTAATTAGGCCGTTGAGAAGGTAACCTTAGCAACTGAGGGCTGGCAGTGGAGAAAGTGATGGGGTTCCAGGTGCCCCATTTGCTCCAGCACGCGGCACACTGGGCAAGACATTTTGCTCCCTTCATCCATTATCAACTTCCTCTGTCCCCGAGCTAAGGCTGGCTGCAAAGCTCCCTGGGCATTCTCTGTTGCTATAAGGAATTCAGCCACAGTGCCATTTTTTTAAAAAAAATCAGGGATTACAACTTCCCCAGGCCAATCTCTGTTCTTTGATCTCTTTTTCTCTCTCTTTTCTTCCCTCTCCCTCTTCACCACTTTTCTATTCTTATTCTCTTGCCTCTCCTGTACCCACTTTGCCCTCTGTCTTTCCTAAGGGCAGGTGGAAGGCTATAGATGTATGCAAGCTTGGTTGATCTGGACAACCCATATAATCAGCCATATTCCATGGTCTTCATCAAACAATTGTCAAGGGCCCCCATCATCCTCCTATCCACGCCCAGCTGTCTTCTATGCTTATCCCCAACCCAACTGACTCCTTCCCATCTTTCAAAGCTGTTTTCTGGTGAACTGTTTCCATCCAGTCCCCCTGATCCCCTCATTCACACTAATTGCTCTGACTCAAACTCCTTATTCAGTTCTTACTGTCTAGACCACATACTCAAGAAAAAACTTTATTTTAAATTGTTTCAATTTTTGCATCACATGGTTTCCTGGGTCTGACTTATGCTTCTCAGTAGGTGAAGGGGATCACATATTTCCTTATGTTCTTTTCAGTCAGCATATTAATAGGCATGTTGTGTGCTTGTAATTCTATACACTTACTCTGACATAAAAGAATGTTATGGCCTGTTTCATGAAGTGAAGTCTCTAGAAAGCTTCAGAAATCCTGAGAATATATATATAGTGGTGTATATCATAATGGGTACTCAGTAGATTGGAACTGAACTGTGATGAGCAAGGGAGTGTTGAGGTATTGCTTGTGGATGTCCATCCTCCCATTTCTCTGTTCTCCAATATTTTGAATTCTCCTTCATCTATTTGTTCGTATAAGTATCCTACCACTGATCTGTCCATCTCCCATTCTCCCCTCCTCCTTTCTTCCCCTTCATCCATATCCATCCACCCCTTCTTCCTCTTTGTTAAGAATTAAAGTGGAGATTGGGAGAATGATGTGGCCTCTATTCTAACCTCAAGGTATGATCTGACAAAGCAGTGCAATAAATGCTGCAAATTTTCAGAGGAAGTGAGAATAGGGAACCGTAAATCTGGGAGGACCTTTAGAAATCATTAGATTCAACTCTCAGTGACTAACATGGAGACCATGACCCAGAGGAAGTGAATTCCTCCAAGTTGCTCATCAAGAGAGCAAGATTGGATTGAAAGAACTTTAGAGTTGAAGTGAATTGCTTAGTTTTACTCCCTTTCACAGATGGGAGAGCCAGGCTCAGAGATGGGAAGGGAATAATATCACATCTCAAGCCATTTATGTGGCAGCAAAACTGGCATTTGAGCAGAGATCTTCCAACCAGGTTAGGTTCAGATGTGTGATGTTGGCAAAGAACCAGAGATTCACTCAGCTGAAGATTGCCTTGGGTTTTACTTTGTGTCTGGGGATTGCCAGCCCATTCCAGCACTTCCAATCTACCACACTTCCCTATCCCCAAACTTCCCAATGTGCCTGTTGTTCTTCATAAAACCTAGCTGTGTATCCATCCCTTTCTTTTTGCTACCAGCATAGCCCTGTGCAGCTGTGCTGTCTGCTCACCTTCTCAAGACTACGTCTTCACCTGCCCAGCCCTGCCCAGCAGCTCCATTCCACTGTCCACATCTAAACTGCTCTGGGACCATCCCCAGGCAGTGCTGAAGCCAGATCCCAGGCGCCATGGAGGCGAGTTCTCGGCCGCTGTCGAGAGATAAGTGGAGACGTAAACGGTGATTTTCTGGCCTGTGAGCCCCTGTTCGTGGATTTCATCTTTTAATGGAAGTGCAGTAAATAAAAGCCGTTTTCACAATATGCCCAGCAACAGGTCAGGAACATCTGAGCCTCTGGAATTGATAGAAGGGAGCTGAGCGTAACAAATCTCCCCAAATTGCACCCGGCTCCACTTGTGCAGGCTCCCAGGCTGCATCTCCCAATTATTGTGTGAGGCAATTATTTCTAAGCTGGAGCTTTTGGAGAATAAGGCATGTGGATGAGGGTATACTTCCCTTGCTTCTTGTGAAATGGAATGTTCTTCCCATTTTGTTGTTCGCGTTTGAACCCTGATTGAATTTTACCCTTACACCCCTTCAGTATCCACCCCGCCATTCCTTAGAGGTGAAAGGCTCATTCAAGTGCCACCTCCTCTAGGCAGCCATCCTTTCCCCTGGTGTGGTTTCAGTTCAAAATCATACTTTACAGTTGAGCTTAAACTTACATACAGTAAAATACACAGCTATAAAGTGCACATTTGAATGAGTTTTGACAAATGTATACATCCCTGTAGACAGATTCATCTACCTATAGCAGTCACTGGTCTGATATCTGTACCTATTAGTAACTATTAATTTTATCTATTCTTGACTTCCTTATAAATGGAATACAAATATATATATACACATATAATCTACACACACATGTATGTCTCCATTTATAAGGAAGTCAAGAATAGATAAAATTTTTTTTTAATTTTTTTTTTAGTTGTAGATGGACACAATATCTTTATTTATTTATTTATTTTTTATGTGGTGCTGAGGATCGAACCCAGTGCCTCACGCATGCAAGGCAAGCGCTTTACCACTGAACCACAATCCCAGCCCCTATAAGGAAGTCAAGAATAGATAAAATTAATAGTTACAGATATATGTATGTGTGTGTGTGTGTGTATGTGTGTGTGTGTGTAAAATGGATCAGCAAACTATGGCTTGCTTGGCAAATGTAGCCTGTTGCCTCTTTTTAAATGAGCTATAGGCAAAGAATTTTTTTACATTTTTAGATGTTTGGAAAGTTCAAAAGAAGGAAGAAGCCAAATGTGGTGGTGCATTCCTATAATCCTAACTACTCAGGAGGCTGAGGCATGAGGATTACAATTTGGAGGCCAGTTTCAACAACTTAATATGATTCTATCTTCAAAAAAGAAAAAGAAAGAAAAGAAGGAAGGAAGGGAGGATGGAAGGAAAAAAATTTAAGACAAATAAAATCTACATGGAATTTCCAGTTTTAGTGTTTATAAATAGATTTATTAGAATGCAGCCATGCTTATTTGTTTACATGATGTTTGTGACTGCTTTCACATGGTGCTGGCCTTTGTGATGGAGATTTTCTGGCCCCCACAGCTTAATGTAGTCACTGTCTGACTCTTTACAGAGTTTCCTGGCCCTTGATCTAGTAGGCATCCTTGCTTCTGCCATCCTTGCTCTGTGCAACATTCTTGGGACTCATGCATGTTGTGGGTGTTGATGGTTACCAGGTAGCCACGTGCAGTCCCGTTAGCCAGGTGGTATGTCTTCTTCCTTTGAGCTCATAGGCTGGAATGAATGGATATATCTGTCACTTTCCCCACTGCTGCCTCTCTCTGAGCCCATGGCATCTGATCAATCATGACTTATTTTCTTGCTAGGCCTGGGCTTGGACTCAGAACTTGTCCCAGTTAAGTGCTCCAGGAGGTCACTACTAATGATTGGAGTTGGGTGTGTCTTGACAGTCATTTGCCATCCCTCGCCTACAAGCATTATAAGGGAGAGCAAAGATGCAGAGAAGGCTGGTATTGACGAACCTGGATTAAATCCCTTTGCTACCATTTACTACTACTGAACTTCATCTCTGCCTTTGGGCAAGTTGCTCAGCCCTCTGAGCCTCTTTCTCTTAACAGTAGGGATAATAAAAAACTGTCTCATTTTTGTGTAAGTGTTAAAAGGAATACAGATACAAAATGTGTTGTTCAGTTCCCTTGCATACAGTAGATACTAAGTAAATGTCTTTGCAGGTCAGACTAGTTCTGTTTCCCCAAACCCATGGTCCCTCCTGCTTAGTGAACTTGGAGTCTTCCTAGTCATCTATTCCCCAAACCTCCCATTCTGTTCTCTCCATTGTACCTCCACTGTGTTTTCTTGACCTGCCAGCTTCTCTTGCTTGGACACTTGCCAGCTGGTCAGTCCATCTTGACTCCTTTTATTTTATGCTACACAAACAGGCTAAGAATGTAATTGTGTTATCCTCCTGCATAAAACTCCCCATCAGTATCGCATTGCTCTGAGGATAAAGACATGATCAGTTCCTGCCTACCTTTCTGGCCTGATGTTCTATGGAGCTCCCTTGTTCCCAGCACTCCAGCCACATTGACTTTTTTTTTTTTTTAACCTTTCTTTTGGAGCTAGGGATTGAGCCCAGGGCATTGCACATCCTAACCACGGGCTCTACCACTGAACTTCACCCCAGTTCCATCTACTTCATTCTTATTCACCCTTTAGGTCCAGATCAAATGTCTCATTCCCCATGGTCCCACCCCTGACTAAAGCAGATCTCACTGTTTCTTCATAGTCTCCTGTGACCTTTTCCTCTAGAGTATTGATCGGGCTTTTTGGGTTTATATATTTATTTTTATGATGTTAGATTATTAAGTGGCCCACATACTCAACTGTAACTTCAAGAAGAGTAGACCCCTTCTGTTATATTTTGAGATTCCAGCATAAAAAAATACTGTTGAATATACGCATGAATGGCTCCCCTCTTCTTTTCTAGAGCCCACCTTCTCCTGCCATGTACTCTCACAGTCTGTTTGTTCTTGCTTTCTCAAACCTTCCTTGTTAGCTTCTCATCTTTCCTTCTGGCCTTTAGCCATGCCCCTTCTTATCCAGCTTCCATAAGAGTGCCAGATGGATCTTTGTAAAAATACCTCTTTTAAAACACATGCCACTCCTTTCTGTTCACTCAGAAAGCATCCAGGGCTATCTATTATATTCCAAATGAGGTACGAAAATTTCATCCATTTCAATGGAAGCCTCTCAAGGTGATAGTACTGCAATCCAGCTCTTGATAAAATATACAGAGGAGAGAACAATTAAGGAGCTATCTTTTCATTTTATCTTACTTTTGAGTTTTCTCCCTTGTTTTAAGTTATTTGGCACACATCTTGCTGCTACTAATGAGCTATAAGCTCCTGGAGGACAGGGAAGTATCTTATCCATCTTTGGATACCCTACTAAGCCTCACAAGTGCCTGGTTTGAAACTACTGTCAGTAAATGTTTGTTCACTTGAATTAAATTTTATCATTCCTCCCTAGAGAAACATTTACATGCTAACAGAGGCCTTCAAAGGCTTAACTAGAAGGATTAATGGTAGAATTCGAAGCATTTAAGGCAGACTGGTTGGGGAGAGAGTTTTGGAGCCAGTCAGTCATCATCACCTCATCTTGTCAAGGTTGCCTCCTGTACATGAACTTGGGGCCACTTTTCACCTGGTCAGTGGGAGGCAGTTTAGTGAATCTTCTTGCTGGGTGTGGGTTCTTTTGTCTCTAAGGAGCATCTTGCCTCACCTTCTCCTGACCCCCTCAGTCTAGATCCCAGTGATGGGGGAGCATGTTAAATTCTGGTGCTGATGGCCATGTTTTGACCCAGAGACATATCTACTTTATCCTTGTTAGTAGGAGGAGCCTAAAGGCATCCCCGAATTGCAGGAGGATAAACTGTGCAGAATGTTTTCAGAGTTTCTCAAGTGCTACCAGGTGAGTGAAAGAGCAGAAATTTGAACCCTTAATTTGGAGGCACACACAATTTTCTTGTCTCAGCTTTTCCCCAAATGGGCATTCCTTTCAGGAAAGGGGGCAGGGGATGAGTGTTACTTAAAAGGCGGAAAGGGAAAATTCATATTTGATGCTCATAAAATCTCAATGAGGAACATGTTGTTGTCCCCACACTGCAAATAAGAAATCATAAACTCAATGGGGAAAAGTGGCTTGGCTGAGGCCTCAGGCCAGCCAGCGGCAAGGGTAGCATTGTGACCCTGACCACTACAGAACACTACCCCCAGAGAGGGTCTAATGCTAGCTGGAGTTCCCCTGCTGTCCAGTGGAAATTTGTTTTAATAACATGGATATTCTTGAAGCCCTAGATCTACTTTCTGAACGTGCTTTGTAGCCAGGGACCAATCCTACCTGTCTTCCTCTGCTCTCCCTACATGAGAAATGAAGGACGCAAACCCATTTGCCAACCTTTTCCTGGTCTCATATGTGAAAGTGGATTTCTGTGTTTAATTTATACTTTTCTAAATTGTATCAACACTCTGTAAAGCCATCCTTAACATAAAAATATAAACACAATAAAGTCACCCCAAGTAAAACATGCATCTCCTGTTGGTGTCTCTCATCTCACTTTTTCCCTTTTCAGAGTTCATCACTGTTAACTAGTGGGTGTGCCTTCTCCCCATATGTGTGCATGGACACAAATATGTACCTGTCATTTTCCTCATATACAGGACCATTGCTTTGTTGTTTGGAAATTTGTATGTGTGCATTTTTCATTTAAAAACAATTGGAAATCTCTTGATATCAGCACATTTGGATCTATTTCATTTATTTTTAATGACCTTATTCTGTTGTATTATTACTATTAATCGTGACCTATTGATATATTCCTGTTGATGGACATTTATATTGTTCCTGATCTTCCATTGTTAAAAGCATGCTACAGTGGACTCTCTCTGTGTGTGTGTGTGTGTGTGTGTGTATTTCTGCTGTGTTTATTTCTGTAGGTTAGATACTCAGAGGTAGTATTACTAGGTCAAAGAACATGGACATTTTCAATTTGCATAGATATTGCTGAATTGCTCTCCAAGAAGGCTATACCAATTTACACTCAAAGAGAGAGTCAATGTGGAATTTTAGATGTGGCAACAAGTAGATGAGGATTTTGTGGGTCTAGGACACTGTCCATCACCCTTCAAACCACCCTCTGCAAGCAATTAGTGATTTTGTTTACAGGTGAGGCAAGTCCTGCCCCAGGTGCCTTCTATGCCTGGTTTCCTGCAGTTGAGTGCTCACATGGTTTCCAAAACAGGGTTTTAGAAAATGCTTTCCCAGAAAGGGGAGGTGGCTTGATTAACCTCCTGCCCTGTTCAGAGCCCTAGGTTTCCTGAAAAGTTCCCAGTGGATTGTCAGGGACTGGCAAACAGCTGACTAATAGGGGCTGTGGCATCTGGCCTTGCTCAGATATCAGCCAAGTCCCAGCGAGTTTAAAAGACCTCCCAGCTCCCTTGCCCATTCCTAGCAGAGGCCCACTACCAGACTCCTTGAATAATGCATTGCCTTTATCCTCTCTCTGATGGATGGCTGCCTTTCCCTTCCTCTGCCTGCTTTCCCTCCTTTATCTGCCTTGCCTCTAAACCTACTGCTGAGCCTGGAGCACACGCAAGAGGAGGGAGTGGTTGGTTTCTGAAAGACTAGTTGCACAGCTATTGGTCTTTTTTCAAACAAGCCATAGATGCCGTTGCTTTTTTTTTCTTAATCTTGAGTTAGGACAAAGGAGTGTAAATCAAAGTGCCAAACATTTCTTGAGCTCCTACTATGTGCTGGAGGCAATGCTGAATGCTGACACAGATGTTATTTCACTTGTCCTCCCATGGAGACATCACAACCCCTATTTTCAAATGCAGAAACTGATCCCAGAGATGTGACATAACCTCATTATAGCTGAATTCAGAAAATCTGGGACAAACCCACCTATAGCCCAGGCTTCCCCCCACTGCGTCTGGCTACTGAGAAGGAGAAATTTCATCTTTAACCACACTCATTAGAATTCAGCTAATCCCCCAATACATATTTCTTAGTACTTCCTAAGATGTAAAGTGGCAAATCATGTATAACCATTTCCTGCCAACCCAGAGAATCACCAACTTGGTCATGAAGTCACCCCTAATAGCTTTTCATCTTGATTTTTCTATTACGCATCTGAATGTGCCAAATGCTTCATCTGTGACATTTTCCCAGAAGCTGTGTGCCATAGTGAGGGGGAAGTGGACTTGGAAGTTATACCAGATTGGGTTCAGATTCTCACCTTACCACTTAGACACTCCCTTTGCCTCTGTGAACCTCAGTGTCTTTAAGAAACTGAGCTTATTTGTTATGGTTTCTACTACAGTGACGCAAACTTCTGCATGCTTTGTTAGGCTAAACATACTATCCTCAGGATGTCCACAGCCTAATCCACTAACTATAACTAGTCTATGGAACTTGGTGAAAAAGGCTTTGCAGATGTGATTAAGTTAAGGATCTTGGGATAGAAAGATTACCCTGGATTATAATCACAACGGTTTTTATAAGAGTCAGGCAGTAGCATTAGGCTCAGGGAAGGATATGGAAAGATAGAGGCATAGAGATTGAAGATGTTATTCTGTATGTTTTCACAGTGGAGAGAGGCTCCAGGTGCTGAAGAATGCAACTCCAGGAGATGGAAAAGGCAAAGAAATATATTTCCCCCTTTCCTTTTCTTCCAGAAAGGAATGCAGCCCTGTTGACACCTTCATTTTGGTCCAGTATTGAATTTTGACTCATATTGAATTTTGACCTTCAGAACTGTGTGATTAAAAAAAATGATTTATGTCACTAAGTTTGTAGCAATTTGTTATAGCAGCAATAGAAAACTAATACATATCCCCACTACATGGTTTGGGTTTCTTAAATTCTATGAACTTGAATCTAAATCTCCTACTTCCCTACTATAAGCTGTATATGACCCTTTTGCCTCTGTGAACGTCCCTTTCCTCATGTGCAGTATGGGGTTAATGATGACATTTTAATAGAATTTATGAAGAGTACATGAGATCCTGTGTTAAACAAAATACCTGGCATGAAAAAATGCTCAGTCATGAAGGTTATTCTTTTCCTTGGCCTCTGGTTGTGGACAGGTAGTTCCAATATAAGTCATGGACGACTTTGGTGAGCTCGTGTAGTTGAGTGCGGGAAACACAACTTTCATGTTGAGTCACAGTCTTAAACATTAGCTTTGATATTTGCTAACTGTGACCCTTGTTACCATATATCTAAACCTCTCTGAAGGATGACAATCTTGTAAGCATAAATTCAAGCAAGATTAAATGAATATTCCATGGAAACTGTGTGCCAGGTACCCTTCTCCAGATAGGGCAGGGCAAGGAATCCACCTTGTCCACCTCTGTCCTTAGGATCTAACACGGTGCGTGGCACATAGTCGTGCACAGGGATGTTGGCTGCATCAACCGCATCATGATGGGAGGGACTTTGATTTAGCCTTACCAGAAAGAATCACAGATCTTAGAGGATGATTTCTGTAAGGACTTGGGATCAGGGAGATCTACAGGAGAAAGAATTGATCCTAAAGAAGGGCCTGCTGCCTCAGTCAATTAGAAAGGCAGGATGGGGGACTGCAGAGGCCACACTATACCTGATATAAGGACCCTTCAATTCTAGATTGATGATACTTGGTTTGTGCACATGTTCAGGCTTTTGTCCAGACTGACTCATTCCTCCTGTACATATTGCCTGTAGCTCCTCTTCAATCTGTAGTAAGAGCTCATGGTGAGAAAGGGGGCAGGTCCCAGTCCATGGCTTCTGTTAACCCCAAGCCTCAAAATGCAGTTTCGGTCAAGACTGTACTTGCCCAATGCCTGGGTCTGGTCCTGCTGCATTGCCAATTAGAAAGGATTAATAAAACAACACAGCGAGGGCCTTTGAACTCTACCAGACTTGGAACCTTCTCTTGTATTTAAATGATTTCTATCCTTATCCTTTGTTTACTGCCTTTGCGTTCACTTCCAAGTCTTGTAGCTATACAGCCTCTCCGAGTCCATTTGAATTAATTTGTTGAGCAAAATGGTTTTGAGTTATTGTTGTCCAGATTAAGTCATCTTGTGATCTTTTCATTCATTGTCTTTGTTCTTCCATTGAAAAGCTATCGTGTTTGTGGGCTGTGATCTGTGGTTTTTTTTTTTTTTTCCCCCTTTATAAGTCCAACCTGATGCAACCTCATACTTCCTTTGTTTTCTTGGGTTGTGTCCAATTTATAACAATCCTTGTTGTAGAAGAACAATAAAAAATGGTAAGACATGTGCCCTGCCAGCATGAGGCAGGGAGTGGAGTTCAATCCCAGCATGGACGATGATTAGTAGCTATCCTTGGACAATTTACCAACCCATCCTGAGACCTGCTTCCTAGTCTGGAAAATGGAAAGAATAAGTGGGTGATTGAATGGGATGCTTTACTTGGAAATGCCTGTCACATACCTGTTGGAAGTACTTTGCCCTCTCTGAGTTCTTAAAGCTCTATTTTAAGTATTTTTCTTTTCTGTCTAAAAGATCAATATGACATTTGATGTTTTAAAAAATTTAAGTGTATGTTCTGCTGCTGTTCTTCCGTGACTTTTCAGAAATAATTATAAGTGCTTCACTAGCTATATTAGCTCCCTTCTGGAACACCTTAGGATACATGCTGTCCAACCTGCTGATTTGTGTTTTCCCCCAATTGCTGAGTATTCCCTTAACTGCTTGCTGTCATAGCTGTTTCTGTGAGATCTTAATTACTTCCTAATTGTCCACGTTTCTCTCTTCTTTTATTTCTCTTTCTGACAAAAGACAGATTATCAAAGATGAGTTCAGGATCTTTGCCACTTTGGTGTCATCATTAATTTCCTTTCTTCCTCATTATGAAAGCAGGGGAATGTCCCAGTCTGCTCTCTGATTTCCCACCTGAATTCCTTCTTAGAACTCTTGGTACTCTCAGCATCTCTGTAATCACATTTCCCCAACAAAAGAAGCCTTTCTGAATGGATGTGCCTAAGACTTGAGAGGCCATTTTACTGGTCTGCATCCCTTAGGTGGACCTGAGAGTTTTTCGCTGTAGCAGAAAATAGTTCACTGATATTTATTACATACCAAGTTAGCATGTGAGGTGCCAAGGATGCCAAAATGAAGATTACCCTGTCCTTGGTTGAGTACCTAACATACATAAACATGTACTCAAATAATAAATAAAATGTAAAAGTTCATAATAGGACCCAAGTGAATGCAAGCAATGCAGGCTTTAGACTTATGAAGTTGTAGCAGGTGGGCATCACAAAAAAGCAACGTACCTACAAATATATACACAAGTCAGAATATCTATGCATGTATACACATATATACAAATATAGTAATTATATATTTATAATGTATATAATATTTATATCTGTATATGTAACTTACATAATAATTATGTATATAATTTCTGCATTTGTAAATGAAAATGGTTAATACCAACTTTTCAGTTTGGACATAAAATTTGGTAAATTTTAAATGTATGGCTTATATTTATTATATTTCTCCTTCCCTCCTTCCTTCCTTCCTCCCCCCCCCTTCTTTCTTTCTTCTACTCAGGTATACATGATAGCAGAATGCATTTTGATTCATTGTACACAGATGGAGCACAACTTTTTATTTCTCGGGTTGTATGTGATGTAGAGTCACATCATATATGCAGTCATACATGAAGCTAGGGCTATGATGTCCATCTCATTCCACCGTCTTTACTGTCCTCATGATATGGCTTATATTTAGCATTTGGTAATGATGAATGTTCTTCTACTAACAATTAGAATAACAATGACAATGACAGCAATAAAAAATATGTATACCACCTTTCCCCACATTCACAAGCATATGGCAGATTGGGGAGTACCATCACCCTCAATAGAGAAATAGTGTCTCAGAGAAGTTTACTAATTTATCAGACATAATGCCATGGCTAAGAAGGGTTAAAACTATGGTAATCATGTGCAGGTGTTCTAGTTCCAAATCTAAGTTTCCACTTTATTTCTCTTCCTTCAGTGCAATGGTAAACAAGAACCTGCTTAATGAATTTGCAGTGGATTCCTCCTTGCAGCCAACATGAGCTAGGGGTAATCAGGGAAGAAGTTGCAAAACCCAAAGATCTAGAGCATACATTCACTCCCAATTCTTTTAACAAATTATTTATCTATGAATAATAGATAAAATCAAGTCAGCACCATTTATTTGGTACCTCTTGGGCGCTAGGAATTATGCCTAATGTTTTATATTTGTCATCTCATTTCATTATTGCAACCTTTTGAAGTAAATATCATTACTCTTTTCAATTTAGAGATGAAGAGACTGAGGCTTATTGAGCAGCCTAAATGCACATAGCTAATAAGTGGCAAAGCTAGGATTTGAACCCTGAAACTCCAGGATTCTAGTCTGTGACTGTAAAAACAGCTCTTAATTCTCAAATGTGCATATAAATGGGGCCTAGGTTGCAAATTTAGCCATTGTTGGAAAGCTTTGGTAAGACTTTCTAACTAGTATCATTGACTGATGAGCAGCTCAGGCTCCCCACTTCGCTCCTCACCCTCTGGGGTAAGAGTCAATGAGCCAAGAAATGACCAAGGGGCATCTGAAAGAGAGAAGAAGAGCCAGGAACAGAGCTAATTCACCAGGGACATAATCAGCTCTTGAGTCATTGTACTGACTGGACATTAATGTGCCCACACTGGCCCTGGGGACAGCAGTCTGGCCTTGTGCAGCTTCTGGATTGAGGATGCTTAACAAGATGCTGGAAATGTCAGTAGCTATTTTGCCAAGTAGCATTAGGGATTCCCTAAGAAGTTTGCTCAGTCAAGACCAGCCTACTATTTCTCAGAGAAGCGAAGCTCTTTTTAGACGAACACCCCTGTGGGAATGGAAGACACTGAGAAGTTGTGCAAAGGCAGGAAAAGACCCCTGTGTGGGCACAGGAGATCCGTTGCTGGCTCTGAATGAGCTGGTGTACAAAGTGGGGGTGGGGCTTTTTCTCTCTTAGCCTTAGTTTTCTCCTCTAAAGAATAAGAAAATTAGATTGTGTGGCTCTGCAGGGGCCTCCCCAATTTAGCATCTCAAATCCACTGATACCCCATTAGTGCTTTGACATCTACAAGGTAATAACAAAGTTTTATAAAATGCTTCCCATCTTCCAGATACCATCTAAGGGCCTCAGGCATTATCTTATTAATTCTTACCCCAACCCTATGAGAGGAGGTTCTAAGACTTGCTCAAGGTCACTCATCTATTCAGGGCAAAGCTGGAATTCAAGCTTCAAGTTGTCCAGATCCTGAGTTCACATTTTTAACTTTGTTGGAAACCTTCCTTGGAAACACTACTCCCCAACTGGCTGTTGGCAGGTGAGAGGACTTTTACAGGAATAGCACTAAAGGAATTTAAGGCATTGCTATTTTTGTTCAAATTTTGCTTGGATGAGGGAGGTGAGGTAGGGAGTAATGTTACATATTAAAAATATAGAGGCCCTTTCAGTTCATAGGTTGGGATGAGCTTGAATTGAAATAGAAAACTCCCAATTGTGCAGAGTATCATCCAGGTGGATTTAGTTTTGGCTTTCCAAGTCTTTGGGGGACATTTGAGAATGTAGAACTGATGAGTTTGATCTATGAGACTAAAGGGAACTGGGTTCAAATCCTGAAAATCACAGTCTGATCTTGTATATGTTACTTAAAGACTGTCCTCCAATTTCTCATTTATAAAATAAGAATTCTAATCATACTTGTTTTAAAAGGTTTTTGCAAATAAGAAACATCTGCATGTAGATGAAATGCTTTCTAAACTGCAAGTTTTCTTCAAATGATTGAAGATGTCTGGATGCGGAAAACCTTTCGAGGTCAGCTGTTTTTGCCTGGATTCTTCCCTCTCTCGTTGTGTCAACCTGAGGGCTTTACAACGGCTCAGACACCCTGTGCTTTGGTGTTCACTGAGCCATTGCTGGGCTGGGGAGAAAGAGTGTGATTGATTTGCTTTGCATTGACTGCTCACGATGAAAAGTTGGTTTTTTTCCCCCTTTTCCTTCTTTAGTCATGGGAATTATATTTTTCTTAGAGTTGTTAATGGAAAGCACTGAACCAGATTCCCTCAAATTGAATTTGGCTGCCTGAATTGTCAGCTCTCCATCTACTATGCTGCCCGCCTTCATCTTCCCTCACGGAGTAGCCTCTACTTTTGCAAGCACCATCATTGATGGACTTCCAAGCTGGGCCGGGGTATGGAAGAAGGTGGGAATGTACCTGGAATAAGGCCTGGCCTGTAGCTCCTGCTCATGGCTTGTTGACACAGCCAATGTGCATGTTTTTGATGCCATAAGAAGGCAGCCTGGGCCTGTGGATGCCAATAAGACAGGAAGTCAGAAGGAACAGGGGTCCCCTCTCTAATGTTAAAGTGCTGTGTACCCGTGGGGACATTGCTTTGCCTCCTTTTCCTTTTTATTGGTGCATATTAATTGTGCAGAATAATTGGTTTACTTGGGAGGCATTCGTACATGCACATAACATACCTTGATCATTTCCATACCGCACTACCATTCTTCCCTCTCCTCTCCCTTCCACTGATCTCTTCTCCTTCTCTTCTCCTTCTCTTCTCCTTTCATATTGTTTTTTATCCCCAGAGAGTCCTCATATGAGAGAAAACATGTGGTTCTTGTCTTTTGGAGTTTGCTTCTGTTCAGATAGCTTCCATATCCCTGCTTGTTAATAGGAAAAATATCAAGTCATCCCTTTGCCTCAGAAGAGATGTATGAGTTCACTCATTAAGTAATTTGTTCATTCACACTTTTGGAAATATTCACCAAGGGCCAAAGTGTTCTAGCCACTAGAACTAAGTGACGAAATGACTAACCTCTCTGCTCGGGAGAGAGGTTACAACTTGAAACACCATCTATTTCCTACATTCAGAGACTGTTGAGTCTAAGGTAATAGGAAATAGGTCATTTTAGGGTCATCTGAAATGCAGTGGTTTGATAGCAATAGCTTGGGTCTCAGGGTCAGGAGGCAGGCACTATGTGATCTCCTGTAGGTTATTTGACCTCTAGGAGCCTAGATGTCCGACCTGTTGTAATCTCTTTGCAGGGTTATTGTAAAAATTAGAGATTCTGTGTTTACTGTTCACTGAATAGTGCCTGGCCCCTGAAAAACACACAATAAGTGGTAGCTATTATTAATAATAATGATAATGTTAATAATGGATGAGAAAGTTCTTCCTAAGCTACAAAATCCTACACAAATATAATGAATCATTATAATCACATTACATAGAGACTCTTTTCCCAAAAGGTTCTAAGAGCAATCAGGATCATGAGTGCCTTGAAAAAATAAAATAATATTATTAAACACAAGTAGAAGGACTCTGTATTTGAATAGCACTCTTCCATTTTTAACAAATAGCCATGGTGGGAAGTAACTGAGAGTTTATTAATCCAGGATGGCTCGTATTTTTGTTGGCAAGTATTATCTTGCATTTTTGTAAAATTTTCTGTCTTCATTAACAGCAATTTAGTTTCCCTTAAGTAAATGATGATTTATATGAAATTTTCCCATTTTACTTGACCTGAGTTCAGGGAGAAGTATTCTGTGCTGACACCTGCAATCAAGGTTCAGGGCATTTCTTAAGCCTACAAATGATTATTCTTCCCGCTGTGTTAAATGCACAGTAATCCTTTGTCAGCGGGGACTTGGCCAACTGTGGATTTGTGATAATGGGATTTATATTTATAAACCAACATTTTAAAATTGTATGTTATTTTTACATAGGAGTTTTTCAGATCAATTCTTTTAAACAGTGCATGACAATCGTTATTCTGGTCCCCTGGATGGGAAGGCATTTCTATGGAGATAGAAAAAGAAGAGCTATTTGCCTTTCCTATTGGGTTAGGATACTGTTTCCCAGCCCTAGTGCCCTTACCACAGTGAAATCTGCAAAACTCTAAGTGACACACATGGAGAGAGGAGATGGAAGTTACAGTCACATGCCAAACCTCCCCAAGCATTGGAGATAAGTTTGGGAATGTCCTTCATTAGTTCTCTTTTTTTTTTTTAAATTTTTTTAGTTGTTGATTGACCTTTATTTATTCATTTATTTATATGCGGTGCTGAGGATCGAACCCAGTGCCTCCCACATGCGAGGCAAGCGCTCCACCACTGAGCCACAGTCCCAGCCCCTCATTAGTTCTCAATACCATAACCCTTTCCTGCACACTCCTATTTTTATTTTTTTTTAGTGGTGCCTCCTTTAGTTTACATTGAGTATAAGATTCAGTTGTGAACGCATGTCTATGTGTGCACACCCTTGGAATGTGTCCCAGAATGCCCTATCTGATAAGAATTCTAGAGCTCTCAAAACTGTTCTTGTCAACTGTTTTACTTTTCCAAGGTCAAGGAAGAATTGCTACATAAACATTGCACTAGTTTGGTGAATCCTGTATTCTAGTATTTGTGCCTTGGCTACTTTCAGATCATTAGCTATAGCAAAGTCAATATCTATTCACTCTCACTTTTCATGTGGTCAAGTTAGGACCTGGGATTGGTATTCTATTCCTAAGCAAGAAAGTGAAGAAATACAAATGGAAATTGTTACAACAGCATGTATTGCATTCTGTAGAGGAAAGTACTGTATGGAGCTCATCGTATGGAAGTGAGACAGGTCACTGCAGAGGTAGCTGTTGAGGATGGATGGAGGTCTGCTCTAAAGTCCATCTTTCTTCAAGGTTTCTGAGATTCTAAGTGAGGCAAAAAATAACACTGGGTGAGAGTTAGCCATGTTCGATATGTCTGAGAAGGAAGAGTCTCAGCAGTTTTATAGATAAATATCTCCTTCAATTTGCACCATAGTTACAGCATTTATAAAGCATCATCCATAACCCAGGCATCGTGTTAGATTCAGCTGTGGACACGCAGAGAGCACCTCAGCCTTTGGGAGCTCACCATTTGGTAGGAAGGTCGACAGAAAGGTGGAATTCTTGTGCTTACTGCTTATCATGAGCAGAGATGTCTGCAAAACCATTGCACATGCTCACGTTGATCTCTATGGTGACCCGAAGAGATTTGTGAAAATGTCCCTACTTCACAGAGAACAATTGTGAGACTCGAGGCATCAATGGTAGCAAAAGGCTGTAACATTAACATGCAGCAGAGCCTGCAGGAGAACCCAGACCTGGCTATCTCTCCTGGCTGATGTTCTCCATCCACACCATACAGCCTTCCTCCAACTCAGTTACCACAGATCTTTCATTCCTCATCTGTGAGATGGGTGGCCTTACTCTCACAGGACTCTCCCAGAGAAACCCAGACAACTCTCTGCCTGGTGTTTGTTGTCATTTACTTGTGTTTATTGTTGTTGCTGCGAAACAGCACATAAAATGGAGAAGTAGTGAGTCCACAGAAGACAGCCGCCATTCTGCCCAGAGAACATCATTACTAATTAGAGAACTCACTGAGGAGGAAGAAGCAGATGCTATTTGTGGCTCAGAGCAGGTGTTCTGAGAGAAAGCTGGAGTTGCCAAAGCAGGATTGCAAAGTGGTGGTTCTAGTAGGTACAGGGAGCTCAGGCACCAAGGCCAAGTTCATGAGCTTGGCCTGGAGTCTAACTGGGAAGATGCAGGAAAACCTTGGGTCCACATATTATAGTAAGGGCTTTTCCCTGCATTTTAGGAAGAGTTAGGAAGAGGATTCTGATGGAAAGATCATTGTCCAGGAGTGAAAAGACTTACTTTTTTATCCCAGCTTCACATTGACTAGCTAGCTGTGTGGCCTTGGGAAAAAGCCCATTCTTTCTTGGGGCCTCAATTTTCTCCTCTTTTAAATGGAGATGCTAATCTCTGCTCTGCTTCCCATACAGGGTCTATGAGAATATCAAATTGGAGAATCCAGATGAGAGGATCTATAACCTAGAAAGTGTTCCAAATGTATTTTTTAGTATTAATATTTTCCATTAATATTATTTGCCAGTCATTGACATCATCATTATCATCATTGTGTAGTTTAATTAAGACATCTACTGAGCTGGCTAGACTGACTCCTGGAAGTCACCAGTTTTTTCAAGTTTAATCTGTTCACTTATTAAATAAACATGTGGTGGGTGACTTTGGTATGTGAAGAGCTGTGCTAGGTTTTGTAAGATGAGTAAGACAAGGCCCCTGCCCTCAAGGGGAAATGAACAGAGGCCTGGATAACTGCAGAACAGGGCTGTTATGTAATGCGTCAGGAGCACAGAGCAAACAGAATGCTTTGTTAACTTGTCACATTCTGCAAAGGTGAATCTGCTGTTTGTAGGGAGCTCATAGAGCATCACCTACACACAGCAGGAAGGGGACAACCTGCCTCAGACACCTCCAATTTCCCAGACAGGGCCTCTTCACAGACATGCATAAGCTGCTTTCACTCTTACCTGAGCTCAGATGCTTTCTTGGCTGCCCCGCATCATCAGAACATGGCAGACTTTCCTGAGGCAGTATGTTGGCCAAACTGTTAGTAATATTTTGTCCAATATTCTAGACTCCTTTCTGGCCTGCCAGATTTGGACTTCCTGGCCTGCTTCTCATTGGCTCACCTAACTAAGTCGAGTGGAAGTGGTGAATGCCACTGGTGGACCAGAGTACCGACCTGCTGGGAAGTACTCTCCAGAATTCCCACGTGAACTCTGGCAGTGTTAAGCTGAGGGCTGCCCCATCCACCTGGGTCATGCAGAGACCATAATGAGTTGAGGGCCCCTGCCAACCTAGCATAAACATATGTTATGAATGAAACATAAACCATTATTTTCTAAGCTCCCAAGGTTTGGGAATTGTCCCAAAAGCATGCTTTAACTAATGCTAACTGATGCAGGAATGGTATTGAGACAGAGGTGGGGAGAGAACAGCTGCTGTGGCTTGGATGTTTGTGTTCCTCCCAGATTCATAATCCCCAGTGTGGTGGTATTAAGTGATGGGAACCTTGGGAAGAGAAGAGGATGAATAGATGAATTGCAGAGTCCTCATGAATGGGATTAATACCCTTATTAAAAGGGCCCAAGGGAGGTTGTTTGCCTTTCTCTCCCCACCATGTGGGGACACAGGGAGAAGGTGCCATCTGTGAGGTTAGAGTGATCCCTCACCAGACACCTTGACCTTAGACTTCTGAGCTTCCAGAACTGTGAGCAATAATAAATTACCCAGTCTCAGGTATTTTGTTACAGCAGCCCAAAGGGTCTAAGAAAATATCAGTGTTGATTTTTTACTTTTTGTGCTACTTACAGGGTCTTTGATGATACAGGGTGGAGGCTCAGAGTTCCTGATACATTTGGTCACTCATGCTCAAGCCCAGCTACTTCCACAAGTGGAGAATGCTTTTCCCAGAGTTGTTCAACTAGCATCTTCTCCCTTTTGAAGCTGTCAGACTTCTGTTTCCTGAGGCTCATCTGCCTCCTATTTTGCAACAATATTTGCACTTCATCCCCCCTAGTCTTCCACTACCTCATCCACAGTGTTTGGGAAAACTAAGTAAATTTTGCCTGCCTTTTATTACATACTTGATTGAACTTGCCAGAGAATTCAGGCAAGTTCCAAAGGCTTCTGTTTGTTTTTGCTCACTGAGAGACCCACCTGGCCCATTTCTTCTTTTAACCTTATCTCTGTGGTGACAAATGGCCTGGCAATGCCTGAGAGACAAACCCTGAGGGACAGGTAGTGAATCTTTATTGGGTTGATGGTCAGAGGGAGCCATTAATCTGTCTTGGCAAGACCCTGAACAATTCACTACCCCTCTGGTTCTTGATTGTCTAAGTTATCGGATAAGGAAGCTGAACTATGTGAGCCTTCTCTTCTGAAAGTATGGATTGGATCTGTTACTCTGTAGTGGGTGCTGTGGAGATTTAAAGAGGGAATACAGATGGTCCCATGCTAGCAGCATACAGTGAGGCGCTCTCTCAAGATGCTGGGCAGTAGCAGCAGGTCACAGCTACCAGTTAGCCACTCAGTCACTGTGGTGTACCATCTTGTTAAGTTACAGTATTGGATAAGCCAGGTACATTACATGCATATTCTACTAAAATACTCTGAGCTAATGATGGGTTTCTTGGGATGTAGCCCTGTCATAAGTGCAGGAGCATCTGTATATATGGGCCATGTTTTGAGTCAGGTGGCTTAAGGGTTAGTGGAGGTGGGCACTAAGACCAGATGTCAGTTAACTGTGAATACAAGCCAGAAAATGATAACTTTCAGGATCCACGACCAACTGTCAGACTACTAATGGATTTCATCCATGTTTGAGCAAGTGGATATGAAACAAAACAGCCCACCTTTTGTAGATGAGGAAAATGAGATTGCACAAAGAAATACTACACACTACCCATCCTAGTGGGTTAGAAGTAAAGTCATGGCTGGATGAGACATGGCTGCATTAAATAAGGACTGATGGGTGATGACATGTGAGGTCTTCGATGCCAGGACTCAAGCTGGCTGCCCCAATCTCCATGTTATGTCCTCCACACTGTTGACAGACCCTTTTATATAGCCCTGTCTCCTTTCCGCTCTCTCTCATGAAATCCTATCTAGACTTTTAGTCAGGCTGCTTTCTCTCTGTCCGTCAATTGCAACCAGGAATGGCCTGTCTCCCTCTTTCTGCTGGTTTTGCAGTGTGCTGTGCATGTCCCATACATACATGTCCCATTTTGTAAATTCCAGAGCCTATATCTTCACAAAGAGGTGGAGTAGAAGATTACTCATCAGGATTCTTATTTCCCTTCTACCACAAACAAGCTGACCTTGAACAATGTTCTTATTTCTTCTTTGCTTTGGTTTCCTTATAGAATGGGACTAATGATGCCAATTTTACAAGACTGTAGAGAGAATGACATAAGATAGAGTGTGTAAACTTATTTCTTTTGCTATAAAGCTGTCCTCCAGTAACTGCATCCCCCAGTGTAACTTGTACCAGTAGGTAATTAACATGTGCTTGATGAATGAACGTTACACATGGACCTGCCGTGTTACATCAGTCAGGGTCTTGGCAGGAAACAGATGGCTGTTTCTGAAAAATGCAGACTCAGATGCACAACCTGCAGAGAGTTGATGATGAGTATGGGTGGGACTAGAGGAGCCAACCAGAGGTAATGAGGCAGTGTAGGCCAGCACTGAGGAGGTTTCAGTCACCTTGCAGAAGCAACAGAGAGGCTAAACCTGGTTTTGGTTTGAATATTGATGATATATGTACAGAAGGGTGTAGCAAGGTTTATTACTTACAAAATTGGAGTCATTGGGAAAGCAGGGAGGGCCTTTCATGCAGGTCTGATTTGACCTCAAGAAACCAACAGAAAGGACAAGTCTGGGTGTTCATTGTGGTGCTAGGGGAGAGTGGGGGGGGGGATAGGCATTCCCAGGCACAGGTAGGGGCTTGTATTTCTTGCGTGGTTTGAATTGGCTGACAGTGCCAACAGGAAGAAGCATCCTGGCTTTCTTATCAGCTTGCCCAGATAAGAGGCACAGTGGGGAGAGAAGTAGCAAGATTTGAAAGCTGTTGGTAGTTACACATCAGAGAAGGAGTCAAACTCTGTCCTTATTACACGGGGAAGCTTTTGCCACCCTGAAGCTCAGGAGAGGGAACAGTGATGTCAGCAAGAGGAGCCTGCTTCCAGGGACTGACCATCAAGAATGCTCATCCACAGGTCAAAAGGGATGGAGTCAGGATTATATATACCCCTAGAGGTATTATAAATACCTCTAGGTCTTCTACCACCTATTGATCTCCTACTGGTGGCTGTCCTTAGTAGAACCCATCTGGAAGGCAAGAGAACCTGGGTGACATACCAGGTCAGCCTGCTTGGGCATGGGGCACACAGAAAATAGTTTGGGGATGGGGCAGAGTACATGGAGGGTAACAAGCATGGGGTAGGAATCATGAATCATGAGGAAACCAGCAAGGTCATGAGTCTTAGCAGCCATTGCTCATTGTGCACACGGTGTGAGCCAATCATCATATTAAACACTTTGTAGGCAGTTTTTGGGAAATTCCCATGCAGTCATTAAGTAGGCATTATTTTTCTTAAAGATGAGGAGGCTGAGACCCAGAGGGGTTAGAGGAGTCTTAGAAATTGGTAAAGCTAAAATTTACACCCAACAGTTAGACCCCAGGGTCTGTACACTTTACATTACTCTGTGATGTCTCTTCTCTGTTGAGGGACTTGGAAGTGCCCTGGGGGGAGGTCCCTGGCTCAGCAAGCTGAGAGCCAGGGACATGTCCCACCTGCCTTCTACAGAGCCCCCACTGGGTTTGGCCTTGTCTGCTCTTCCTTCAGTGCTCTCCATGCCATGCACGTGTGGTTGGCATTTCCTCACATTTTCATCCTTCAGGATCTTTCCAAGGAGGTGATGGGGTCTTCACTTTAGAGCTGAGGAACTTGAATCTCAGAAGCAATGAGATGATTGGCCTGAGTCACACAGATTACAATGAAGTGGAGCCAGGACTCCACCTTGTAGGATGCCATGCATGGGAGTCATCTGGACCTCCTGCTTAGGCCGAACTTTATTTCCTTTTGAGAATAATAAGCAAGAGCCCCTGCATTAAATCCCCTGGATCTGCTGGGGGTCTTTGAGTCATATTTGCTGCAAAGCTACTTCTTTTATCTTTGTGCAAATGCTCAGATCTATATGTCTTTCCTTTTAGTCCTTTTTTTTTCTTTTATGTTCTCCTTCCCCCTCCAGCCTGACTTGGTACAACAATTTCCTTGGGTAGAGAGTTGGAGCCAAACCCCTGATGGAGGTCACAGGAGTGGCAGCCCCCATTTATCTCCATACCCTTGGGATTGAGAATTTATTTGTGATGTCAGGTCTTGGCACGATTTAGAATAATTCAGGGATTTAAGTCCTAAGGATATGAGAAATAAATAATGTCACCCATTCCATATATAGGGTCATAATGTATAAGGGGAAAATGTGTGTTTCTATTAGAAATACAGAGGAGATTCTGAAAAATGCTAAGTCATTCTAAAGCAAAGAATTTTCAGAGGAGAAATATATATGCATGATTATCTAAAATAGCCCTCCCCATTTTTATAGATGGGCAGACTGAGGGCAGAGACGGAGAGGGACTTGTCCGTGGTCACATGGAGGGCCATCAGTAAAGTCAAGCCTTGAAAAAAATTGGGATTGTGGTTCAATTCTTGTAATCCTTGCCCCATGCCATGCCCACCATGGAGTCAACAAGGAAAGGGACCTCATTTGATCCTGATGATCTGAACAACCACGAAACACTGTGTTGGAATGTCTTTTTGCTCAACACTCTCTCCTTTACACTAAAACTCCACAAGGAATTACATCTGGGTAGCTTCCTCTCATCTTCCTCATAGCATGGCTATGTTCTGTTCATCCTTAAATTCTCACATTCCATAGGTGACAAATGAGAGATCCTCATTGACTATGAGCTACATTAGAATCCACTGTTGTAGACCTCCGTATTCCCTACTTCATTCCTGCTATGGTTTAGATATGAGATATCCTCCAAAAGCTCTGTTGTGAGACAGTGTGAGAAAGTTTAGTGGTAAAATGATTGAGTTTTAACCATTCTAATAGGGATGAACTGGGAGGTACCTGTAGACAGGTAGGGTGTGGCTGGGGGAGGTGGGTCATTGGGGGCATGCTTTGGGAGTACATATTTTGTCCCTGGTGCGTGACAGCTCTTTCTGCTCCCTGATTTTCATGTCCTGAGCTGCCTTCTTCCACCACCCCCTTCTACCATGACCTTTTGCCTCATCTCCAGCATGGAGAAATGGATTTGGCCATCTATGGACTAAGACCTCTGAAACTCCAAACCCCAAATAAACTTTTCCTCCTCTAAAATTGTTCTTATCAGGTCTTTTTGTCACAATGGTGAAAAAAACTGACTAAAACAATTTTAATCCCTGTTTAATTGTCTGTCTGACCACCTAAATTGTAAGCTCTGAATAGGGGTCATGGCTGTCTTGCTGTTCTAGTAAGTCTGCCTAGCACACAGCCAAACAGCAAATGTTGGACAGATATATGAAGGAGTGAAACCATGATCATCCTAACCTCAGAGTGAAATCTAGGATCCTCTGAGTGCTGGAGAGCTACCCATTTTCCCCAAAGATCAAAGATTCCTGAAGATTTTCTTTGATTTCTGCTCCTTCACATTTAGTAGTCAAAGCCAGTGGGATTGCATCTACTTTCTCTTATTCCCTGGTTTCTTCCTGCTGATAAAAATGGCTGCCCACCATTTTTTTGAGTTTCTTAACTCCTCCTTCTACAATTTGTTCTTTATCAAGTTGTCCTTGCTAGGTAGTCATTGTACATCTCTTCCCAACTTTCAGAGGAACTGAGGCTCAGAGAAAAGTCACTAAGATGTGCTCACACCAAGAGAGAGAGGCCAAGTCACAGGAGATCTGTGATCTCTGATGTACTCCTTCCCCTGCCTCTGATAATTTAGGATTGAAGTGCCTATATTCTTTCTTTGACTTGATAATTTGTCATCATTAGAGAACTCAGAATAAATCTGCATTGTGGTATTCAAATTTCCTGTTAAATATTCATGAAATAATTTCACAAAATACTGACCACATATTCACACTGTCCTGCCTGCTGGTCATACTTCAGATAGGAGCTCACAGATTTTAAGAAATTTATGATTCCACAGAGTTGGAGATAAGGCACCAAGGTCAGTTCTTTGCCTCATATTCGATGGCATTCTCCTAATGCTGGAACCTAGATGGGTACAATAGAAGATGCTTGGCTTCATCTTGTGATTCATAGTTGTATGCAAACTCAGCATACAACAGATAAATCTGGAAGAGTGTTTGCTTTTCTTGATAAGAAAAAAGAAAAAGGGAAGGAAAAGGAAAAGTATCACATTTAATTGTGGCTTTCCATAACATGTCAGTTTTTCTTTTTGGAGTGATAATAGAAAATCATTACCTGCATTTTTGTTTCATATCACTCCCAGAATTTTTTTCTTTGATCCTCACAGCAACCCATTAAGGTGTAAGTGCATTCTCCCCATTTTACAGATGAGAAGTCTGAGGCTCAGAGGTGTGAAAAAAGTTACCCAAGAGTGCAACATCAGGAAGGGTCAGAATGGGAATGGGATCGTCCAGAATACAAATTTGAACCTCTTTATGTTTATCAATTTTTTAAAATTGAATCTATGTCTTACATTACACAGAGAAAAGGGCTCTGAGAGACACGAGAAGCCAACCAGGATTTACCCATAATTAATTTTATTTCAGCTGAATTTAAATGATGTTTACCTTACCCCCAATTCACAGGTGGTGGAGATTGACATTCCTGGAGTGGGTAGCGAGCGAGAGTTCGATCATGCAGGCTCTTGCAGCAAGGTGGGATTTATGAAGGGGAGTTTTAAAGGATGGGTGGAACCTCAAACAGCAGGGACTGGACGAGGTAAGACAGGATGAGGGAAGCAGAGATCTGCTTGAATAGTTTGGAGAGAGGCTATTGAACAGTTGGATGCAAGTGGAGGAAATTATATTTCTCCAGCAACCCCATGAGCTTTCTTCGTTTCTCTGCTCTTGGGACTCCTAGGGAACAGATGCTGAGAAAGTCACTTTCAGGCACTGCCTGTCATAAATTCCATGATAATTTCCTCACTGCATGTAGGTACCACGAGAGGCTGGTGGTCTACCAGTTTGTGATTTGAAGTAGTGCCCAGGGTGATGTAAAGACAATTGCCCCTGGTTTAATGCTAGCCCCTTTCTCATTCAAATGATTGGAAAAGAAATGGGATTTGTTCTTCTTCCTGCCCTAAAGCAGACTTTGCAACTCTAGCACTGAAATATTTGTAATGTGACAACCCATGCAGGAAATACAGCCATCCCCCTACCCTATACTGTTCCCAGGGCTTGAACCTGGCATTGTTCCTAATTGGCTCTATGGCCTTGGGTACATGTGTGGAGCATGTGTGTATATGGGGCGTGGGTGAGTGTGTGTTTATAACCTGACCTGACTTTCACTTTTTTTCCCCTCTGAACACTCTCATTAATAGTATTTCCTAGACATATCCTGGCTTTTAAGATAAAGAGGAAAATGCTTCTTAAACACCAAATATGGTAGGTCTTCAAAATAACAATGCTTTTAATACAAGGGGTAGGAGATAGGACCATCCATAATACACCATGTGTTCAGTATTAAAGGAACCTTCAACTTTATACATGCCAATTTCTCTCCTTTTTTAGCTAGGGGAAACTGAAACCCTAAGGGGAAGTGACATGCCCAGGTGACAGAACCTTTTCGACGGAATTGCTGTGACATTCAGTGTTTACTCATCTCCATTCAAGTACTCTATCCATCCCTCCAGAGAATGAGGTATCCAAACTTCCAAAAGGACTGTACTACAGGAAATACTTGACAACAATTTTGGGAGAGCCAACATTTATAGATTTTATTTTTCTCTGTAAAAGCAACATTAGGGATGGGGTTGTGGCTCAGTGGTAGAGTGCTTGCCTAACACATGTGAGGCACTGGGTTTGATCCTCAGTTCCACATAAAAATAAATAAATTAATTAAAGATCCATTGACAATTTTAAAAAAGCCACAGTAAAGACAGTAGATAAAATAGGCAAGATTTGAGTTAGGCCTCAAAGACCTATTTAACCAGATGCTAGATACTGGTTTCAATCTCTTGTGGTCCCAAGAACCCATAAGCATGGTTCCTGAGATGGAGAAAATGATAATGCTAAGGGTTACTTTAATTTAGTCTTCTCTGCCTGGCAAAGCCAATGAAGAAACGTTCCTTGCATCCAGTTCTCTTGATAATACTCAGAACCTCATGTGCTCACGGGAACTCGGTGCAAGAGTTCATCAGAAGACAGCTGAGAATGTTCTTCCTCCAGTCCATGAATCCTCATTAGCTTGTTTTAACTCAAGGCTAAGATGATAATCTCAAAACAAGAACATGCCATTTCATCTGAATTTTACCAAACTCTTGACTTTTGCTTTTGTGGGCACTTACTCCAGGAAAACATTATAAAATATTTTATGATTATTTAAAATATTTTACAGTAGTTTTGGTATAAAGATGACTATAGTAATACTATATATTGGAACATATTCTTTGGACTACAACTTTGTTTTTTATTTGCTTCAGGTTTTAAGAAAAATTAAAATATTTTTATTGTCCCTAAAGTACTGTGGGCCCTGGACACGATGCCCAACGGGTCATTCAGCCCTGAAGCATGTTTTATATCCATTTCTTGGTGAAATGGAGAAAGGGCTTTTATTCTTTTTACCTTACTTCATTTTTTTAATAATTGCCCCTGACCCAACCACTTTTGACATGTTCAAATTTTCTTTTCACATTTTAAGCAATCATATTTTACATAGAAGCTCATTGAAATTAGAAGTCAGACTGAACAGCTGTGGTACCACTGTTTAATCGTAGAGCCATTCCTGCTATATTGCTTGAGAGAGAATAAAGGAGCAACTTTTCTGCCTTGCATTTGCTTCCCAGATTCGCAGAGTGAAAACTAAAGAATAATTTTAACTGGGGACTCTGGCACTTGCAGCAAATGATGTCACCTCTAATATTCCACCTCATTTTCATTGTATCAAAGGAGGATAATAATCCTAACTCTTAGGTTGTATGTAACAGTCAATATGGTGTACCTACTTGCACATATTCAGTGTCCAAGAAGAATCTAGATCCATATCTATCTCTCCAGAGAAATCTAGCTCCTTTTGGTACTTTACAATCCTGACTTTATGTTGGAGATTCTTGCTTTGGTACTCTTACCAGGTACTTGAGAATCAGGCAGACTTGGAATTCCTATCTTGGCTCTACCAGTGACAACTTAAAACTTTGAGAAAGACATTTCCTCTCTACCAACCTAGACATGTGCATCTACAAAATGAACATAATAGCAATGATTTTAGTAAGGTTGGGGAGAGGAACTGATGATAATGCAAGTTGTGATGATTTGAAACCTTTGGCACACCCCCCAGTTGTAAGGGGTCATCCCTATTTATCTCTGTCACCTATTTCTCATGTTGTTTTCTTTCCCGCTTTTGATACTTTGGGGGAAGCATTTTCTTTCAGCAGTGCTGTGAAGGGACAACTGTACCATCCACCACTTTGGCTGTAACCTGAAACCGAGCTGCTCCCAAGTCCCCCAGCATGTTCTCCAGCTGCAGGCCAGCCTCTGCCTCCAATTTTCCAATTCCAGCTGTTCAGAGGTAGCCAGAGGGTGTTTGATTGCTGACAGACTCTGGCATCACAGCAGAATCCAATCAACTCTCTTTCAGCACAAGAATCCCCCTTAGATTGTAATCAGTGTCCATTCTCTCTCTCTCTCCATCCGGCTCTGGTCCACGGGAATCGTGAGCACTTCTTTTGATTCTCTGTCCTGGCAGCCTCTGCTCCCACTCTGTGCCTTTGCCTGGAGGCCAGGCAGCTGTGTCTGGTTGGTCACTAGCTCACTGTGTTCTGTGGGATGTGCCACAATCTCTCTCAGAAACCTACTGACCATTTCCAGAAGTGGCTTTGTATCATCCACCATGCAACACTACTGAAAGGTGAGATAGCATCCTTGAAAAAAATATTTGGTAAATGAAAACAACTGTTATTATCATACTTCATTATTTTTATCTTCAATTCCAACAGCCTCTTCAGTCTCAAACTCTGACTGTGAGGCTGAATAGTTTCTACCATGAGGGTGCCGAATGGTTCATTTGTGCAAAGATTCCTGGCCTTTCATTCATTTTCCCCATTCAATAGATACAGAATGTACAAACCACTCATTGTGTGTCAGGAACTGTCCTAGGTCCTGAAAATAAAAGACATGCAGTCCTTTTAGCACTAACCTAAGTACCCACATGGACCCTGGTTGATAGAAAAATTATTTCATTTATTCAAAAAATACATACTGGGCACTTCTGATTTGGCAGGAGGTATGGATAAAACTATAAGGGGAAAAAGTAGGATAAGAAGCTTTTAAGCCCAAAGGAAGAAATAAAAATAAGACAAATTTTTTCATAAATAATTATTTAGACACATTTTTAGTAAATGCCTTGAAGGAAAAAAACATCAAGTATTTTGAGAACACACAAGCAGGGCATTTATTTTTGGCTGGAAATTCAGGGAAGACTTCCCAAGAGGTAGGGTTTTAGCTGTGATGAGTTTGAATTCACTGGGGACAGGTGGAGGAAGATATGTTGGAGAAATTGCAGCCTGGATGTGGGTTCTGTGACCATGAGTGGGCAGATGTTGTGGAGGAGAGGGAAGAGAGGGAGAAGAGTCAGGGGGCCTAAAAGATTGAAACCAGATCATGCAATCCCTGGTGGAGAGGAATAAGACCTACCCTGAATCAACTCAGAGCTTATTTGAAGGGGCAGATCATAACAAAACAATAAAAGCTATGATATTTATTCAGTGCATAGGTACACAAAGGAAGCAACAGTAAATTCAGTTCTCATAGTTCAAGAAAATATTCAAGAAGGGAGATTTGCATTTTGAAAGCTATGAAGGAGAGTGCCACACAGCTGTAGGATAAGGGTGAGCAGTGTACAATATGGAGGGACTGGTATAGGCCAAGCCTCTGTGCTGCAAAATATCCTGGGGATTTTAGGGAGCTAGCCCATGCCAGGAATGGGGCAAAGAAGCAATGAGAAAGGAGGCTGGAGGAGAATCGGAGACCAGATGGTGAGCGGCCTTCTGTACCACGGAATGGTGAGTTTTAATGGAGTTTTTAAAAATCACTTTTCTTTTTAAAGCAGTTTTAGGTTTACAGCAAAGTTGAGCAGTACGTCCAGAGAGTTCCCAGCACCCCACGCCTCCTTCGGCCCCCAGCATCTTCCCCACTCTCCTCCTTCCTACAGCAGGTGGTGAATTTGTTATAATCAAGGAGCCTACCATCTTTTCACCCCAAGTCCATGGTTTACATTAGGGTTCACTTTTGGTTTTGTACATTCTGTGGATTTTGACAAATGTGTGGTGACATGCATCCACCATTGTTATTCAGACAGAGCAGTTTCACTGCCCTAAGAATCCTCTGAGCTCCGTCTTGTTTATCCCTTGCTGATTACCTCTGGCAACCACTGCTCTTTTCAATGTCTCCACAGTTTTGCTTTTTCCAGAATGTTGTATATTTGAAATCATAGAATATGTACCTGTTTCATATTGGCTTTTTTCGTTTAGTAGCATGCATTTGAAGTTCCTATTTAGTGGGGTTTTCAGAAAGCAGATGACATGGGTAGGTCTGCTCTGAGTGATGGGTGGGGGTCAAGGTGAATCATATCAAGGAGACAGGCTGGAGGCCATGCTGCTAGTCTTTGGAGCTTTGGGTCCACATATTTTGATGCTGAAGTCTGAACTTGAAAGGCTTTGGTCTTTTCAGGTGCCGGGCTGTCATCCTTCTACAAAAATGTGTCATTGGGCATCTGTGCCTCTGTGATGCACTCTTCGATTTGACCTGCGGTACGCAGTATGTGGCTACTTTTTAAACTAAAATAAAATTAAATTTTCTGTTGCTTGGGCATATTAGTCACATTTAAATGCTAAATAGTCACATGTGCTTACTGTATAAAAATTGGACAGTGTAGATGTAGAACATTTTCATTATTGCACAAAGTTCTTCTGGACAGCCCTAAATTAAATCTTTGTTGGACTTCTTGATGTTTTGCTAGGAAGATTATGAACTTTGGAGCCAGAAATGAGTCTGAAATTGCTGTCAAAACATTTATTAGTGATGTAATAATTTTATAATTATAAAATATGTATAACATAAAATTTTCCATTTTAATCATTTTTTAATGTACTACTTAGTGGCATTAATTGCATTCACAATGTCATACAACCATCTTGGCCATCTATTTCCCAAACGTTTTAATCACCCAAATGGAAACGATAGCCATTAAGTAACTCCCCATTCCATACACATCCCCAAAGCCTGGTAACACTGCAATCTCGATCTATCACTGTGAATTTGCCTACTGTGGGTATTTCAAGTGAAATCATTCAGTCTGCTCATTTTGTGTTTGGCTTCTTACATTTAGCATTAGTTTTCAAGCCTTGTCATGTTGAGTGAGGCATATAAAACTTCATTCATTTCTACAGCTAAATGATACTCCATTGGACATCGATACCATTTTGTTTATGTGTTCATCTGTTAATACTCAGATTGTTTTCACCTTTTGGCTTAGTAATGCCATTTTGAACCATTGGCTTAATTTCTCTGAGCTTCCTTTTAAGAAAATGGGTATACTAATCCTTAAATCCTAAAATCACTGTAAGAACTCAAAGAAATACATTCAAAGGCCCTTAATGGATTCCTGAAACTGTTTTAGTACCAAACCCTATATATGCCATGTTTTTCCTATATATACTCTTGTGCTTAAATTTTGAAAATACAGGGCTGTGATGGTTATACAACATTATGAATGTAAGAAATGATTAAATAAAATAAAACTTGCTTGAAGACAAACACTACAATACCACAACAGTTGATTTGATAACCAAGATGTTTACTGAATGACTAAAATGCGGATAGTATATATACATCATGGATACATAAGTCAAAGAAAATTTGTGTCCTGGATGGGATGGAGCAGGATGGCAACATATTATACTACTCAGAATGGAACACAATTTAAAACTTAACAGTTTTGTTTTTTATTTCTGGACTTTTCCATGTAATATTTCCAGACCACAGTTGCCTGAAGGTAACTGAAACTGCAGAAAGTGAAACCATAGTAATGGGAGACTACTATAATTGACTGTTTTCTTCCCCTTCTTTGTCTGTCTCTATCTTCTACCTCCCAGTGCCTGCATCCCTATGCACTGTAGCTCCATAACTGCTTACTAGTTGTTGATTCTCCCATTAGCTCTGATTTTGGGACTCCAAAATGTGAAGAAAATATTTTATTTGATCTCTTTGCATATAATGTGTGGGAGGTTCCAGGTTGGTGGATATTATCAAGTGTCACAAGACGTAGGACGCAGATGATAGTGCGTATTCCTCATTAAACTAATAATTGCTCTAAGGGGAAGTATATGAAAGTCATTGCTGACATTTAAAGGTAGTTGCATTCATAAGGAGATTATGATTTAGCCTTGGATAATTTTTCTTGGGCTAGATGGGAAATTCACATGAGGGAGTAATTGTTTTCTAAGGTGAGACCTGTGTTCTCTCCAGTCCAGGGCTGGAGGCATACACTCTGATTTCAGTGGATTGTTTCTCTCTTGATGGTACATTGAGAAGACTAGGTATTCCTATACAAAATGCACACAGTGTTAGGAAACCTTACTTCCAAGTCAATTAAAAAGATATTAAGCCGGATCTTCCTTAAGCTACTTCAATCTATGCCCTAGGGGTTTAGACAGTGAGAACATTCAATTATCTTACGTGACATAAAACGTGGAAATAGGTGACTTTGTAGTTCAAGATGTCAGTGTTCTGGACTGGAACATCTTTGGTTGTCCTGGCCTTCTCTATGAGTCTTCTAGATGGTTTTAGTGCCGCTAGCAGGCATGAAGAAGAGCAGGCAGAAAGTAGATGTCTTGTGAGCACTTTCCTTCATTAGAGCTAGTCTTCCTTAGAAGTATCTCCAAACATCTTACCTTATGATGCTTTGGCCGAAAGTCAATCATGTGACCACATTTATATGAAGCTGTGAAGGTGAGGGCTTTTTTTTTTTTTTTTTGTCCCTTATGGGGAGAAACCTGAACTTGATGGAAGCTTGAAGGGAAGAACAGTTTGTACTCTCTATGTAGTCATGGAAGCCTTCATGGGGACAGTGCATGAAATGTTGAATGATGGTGTAAGATTTTGACTTTGGTAAAGGCAGCTCAGCCTGCCTGAGAGCCCAATTTATGAATTGGTGTAAGAATTAGAAATTGAGTTTTGCTTTGTCTTATTTAATTTTTCTTAGAGTGTGTAATAAATGCCACAAAACAGAAAACGAAGCATAAAAATAATTTATAGCTGAGCATGCTGGTGCACATCTATAATTCCACCAAGTTGGGAAGCCAAGCAAGAGAATCTCAAGTTCAAGTTTAGTCTGAAAAACTTAGCAAGACCCTGTCTCAAAATAAAAAACTAAAAATGACTGGAGGTTTAGATCAGTGATAGAGTGCCCCTGGGCCCACTGCAAAAATGTTTAAAAAATTAATGTACAGAAATGATGGTATAGTACACCTTGTATGTCAGGATTAGGGGTTTGAACTTGACTCTGAGACATGGGGTAGATATTAAGATTTGTGAATGGGCCTTACCATGATCTATTTCCCTAAATCCTATTACCTCTTTATATCTATTGATCATTTGACATCATGTTTTTTTGTTTGTTTGGCACCAGGGATTTCAACCCAAAGGTGCTTAACCACTGAGCCTCACCCCCAGCCTTTTTTCTTTTGTATTTTTACTTTAATTTTTTTTTCACTTACAGACTGGGTTTCACTGAGTTTCTTAGGGCCTCAATAAGTTGCTGAGGCTGGCTTTGAACTTGCAATCCTCCTACCTCAGCCACCCAAGCCACTGGGATTATAGGCACGCACAATGGCACCCAGCTCATGGATTTAAGTTTTTGTTTCTCTATTTCTCAGTTGTACCCACTTGCCTTTCTGTTTCCCCAAACATTCTTTCTTGTTTCTGGCAGAACAAGTGGCAGGCAGTGTGGACACTGGGTGTGCAAAGAGAACAAGCAGGCTCGTCTTCATGTTTTCAAGTCAAACTTCATAAAGCCGCTCCACCTTTCCTATCTACCACCCACATGGAAGTCCCATCAGAGCGGACTCTGCACAGGGGTCAGAACCGTGGGGTGGCTTGCTGTTTTCCCACTTTGTTTGTTCATCATTGGACCTGACTTGCTGCTTGTCTTTGCCAGTGCCTCTGACTTGTAGACATGCTGCTCAGAGCTGACAGGCTTGCTGTGCTCTGGCTACTCAGGTGGGCCTCTAACACCTTTGCCTGGCCTATAAGATTCTAGGGCAAGCGTCTCTAGTTCCCAACCTCATTCTCCTCTGCTCAGCATGCTCTGCCACCATATCCAATACAAAATATGCTAGCAACACCTTCTCTATTATTCTGAGCACATCTTTCCCTCTACTACCGTGTCTTTGTTTGGTTTTCATTTTTCTCTTCTCTGAACTACCTTACAGGAATAATTAATTTCTCAAAACCCTTCAAAAACACTGTGACTTTAAAAAAAAATGATTCTTAGTTTTGGAATAAAGATTTATAGAAAATTGACTCAGATAATACAGTGCTGTAGTTTCCATGTGTTTTGTTCCCCTGAATTCATTCAGAAGTTTATTCTCAGATTAATATGTTAACCCATTATGTCCCACTGTCCTTAAAAAACTTAAATTGATCAATTTTATAGGTGTCATATCAAACTTTTATAGACTTTTATAGATGTCCTATATGTAGGACAATGGGACATAATGAGTTAATGGTATGGAGAGAGTGGAAACTTAATCTGATTACGATGTTTAGAGGTGGAATCATTGGGTAGCTGTTACATTTGATTAGATTAGGTTATTAGTGTGGTACCCTGTGATTGAATCTTGATAAATTTACAAGGAGAGGGAGAGAGATCACACAAACAGAGATGTGACTCCCACCATGATGTAATACAGTCAGGGGGTCCTTTGCTGGAGCCTTTCATGCTGTTAGAACTTCCATCTTTCAAGCTTGTAGGCTAAAAAACAAAACAAAACAACTTTTTTATATGTAAAGTAATCTATCTTGGGCATTATGTGATAGTAATGAAAAGCTGACTAGTGCAAAGATTTTCCATATGCCTTTTAACCAGGTTTCCTTAATGTCACCATCGTATAATACAATGATGCGTATGTCAAAATGAAGAAATCAGCATTTTTTTGTGTGTAGCTGTTAACCATAGATATATTCATATTTTACTTATTTTCACTAAATGTTCCTTTTTCTGTCCAAGGATGCAATCCATGCAGCTCTTAGTCCTCATGTCTCCTTAGTTTCTTCCAACATGTGAAATTTTCTCAGTTTTCCCACTTTAAAAAAAATTTATGTTAACAATTGTAAAAAGCAGAGTTCAAGTATTTTGTAGACTACTCCTGGTTTGGATTGGTCTATTGTTTTCTCAGGATTAGATTGAAACTATGTGCTCTTCAGGGAAAGACACCACAGAGGTGAAATGCCCTTGGCAACACACCACCTTAGGTAGTGTATGGCATCAACCTGACCATCATTACTGACATTAGCCTTGATCTCTGGGCTATGAGTTGTCTGTTAAGTTTTTCCACTAAGAGACTGACCTTTATTTACTGCTTTTATGAGAAGTGAGACCCTCCGTATAGTCTGCACTGAAGGGAAGGAATTAAGCTCTATCTCTGGGATATTCCCTCTGGAATAACCATCACAGTTTTTAGAGCCTTCCTGGTCCCTTGACCAGTGAACCATTCCCTTTAAATATTCCTTCTGAACCTGAGTGTCCCTCCCTCCATGGCATGAATAAGGCCACTTATTTATCTTTCCACCACGGAACAGTGGACTGCTGAAGGCAGGTACCATGTCTAATCTGTCTAGTTCTACAGAAGTTAATCCATGATAAATTGCCAGTTACAAGTGTGACCCGGATGTAACTTCCCCTAAACAGGGAAGCCAGCCATGCAGGCAGTCTGGCCCTTGCTTTTTTTTCTGTTTAATAGGTGAACAGTTGGGACTCAGTGATGTCTCAGCCAGACAGAGAGGAAGATGTCATTTTATCCTACTTTGACATTGGAGATCCTCCATGGAGGGGCCAGAGAGCGAGTACTGACTCCTTGCCTCCCCCAGCCTCCCATTGGCTGCACATGCACACGATTTTGCTGCTGGAGTTTGAGGACAGAAGATAAAATCCTTTCTGACCCTGGTGCCTGATGATCAATGATCTTCCCAGCATGCTTCACTGCCCTCGCCTAGCTCCCTGGATGGCACCAGTTGCCACTCGATAAATCCATAAAAAGACAACTCGATGGTTTTGACTTTCGTCCACCTTTTCCAGCAACTCCTCTTTTCCAAGTTAATGGGGCAAAGGGAGGAGAGCCACACGATGAGAAGCTGCGCACACTTTTCTTTTTGGACAAAGACAAATGCTTCTGTGTGCTGACAGGATCGTAAAACATGAATTAGGAGATCCGCTATTAATGAAATGCTCCAACCTAATACTATGACAGTGAAGCCCTGGGCTTTACACAAAGTGTTTGGCACTTCTCAAATAAAAGCTTAAATATCCTTCTTTGTCTTTCTTTTTCTCATAGTAAAGTTGACTGAAATAATCTAAACCAGAATTTTCCAAACTCTGGCCCAGAATAAAATGCAGAAAAATGACTATACCCAAATAAACACATATGCACACATACTGGAGATTCATAGTAAAGTCAGAATATCAAGTAAATAGACTCTGTGCAGCCTTAGAATAAATAGACCCATTTATCTTGGTTTATCTCAGCATTTTCTACACTTATTTATGGCCACAGAATGCCATATTTGTTATTAATGTCTTATTCACATGGGGTTCCATGGAACACATTTTGAGAATCAAGCCTGTACTTGGCATTGCTCAACACACCTCGCATAATATACATGCAGGTTAAGAAGCACAACTGAAGTAAGTATCTGCAGGTTTTAAAGAAAAGTATAGCCAGTTCCCAGTATTTTGTTTAGATCTTCATTTGTCTCATGTCTTCAATCAGAGCAGCAAATTTTTATGCTGACCTACCTGGCAAATTGCCTTGAATCCCTGCTTCATTTTTCTTTTGGACAAATTGCTCAATCTCCCTACCCTGGGAGCAGGGTTGACTTGAACTCCCAGGCCCTGGCTCAACAGCCCTCCCTACTTACCTACCTACTTACCTATAAATAGATTATTCTTCTCTCTGATTTTAAGCTTGGTGCCATGTTGCTTGAAAACATTAAAAATAATGAGAATGTAAGTTCAGTGTAATCTTCTGATCTGGCAATATACTCTCTGATTAGAATTTTTTCATTTCCTCTAAATTCCAGCAAAGCAGCATACACAGGGCTTTGTAATCTAAATTAATATGTCATTTTTGTCTTCAGAAAGCTGGACATAACACCCAGGTCCCTAGGCCTTCTTTACCCTTTAGCACATGTACCCTTATCACCCTGTGCTGGGAGCTATGCACAAGACGTGTGAGGTCAGATCCCCTTTTTGTTCTCTTTTAACAATTCACACCTTCTCTGCCCTTGAGAACCTGCTTCTTTTTGTGTTTATAGCTACCATAGTCTTGCTTTTTAATTTATTGCCTATTTCTGATTTCCAGAAAAAAGATATTTGTTTTATATTTGCCCCGACCAGCGGGGCAACAACGGGGACACGCGGGAACCACCTAAGAGAATGAAACAAACAAGGGGCGCGAAAGAACGGAGGCAAGACAGGATTCTGATCAAACCTCCGAATTTTATTAAAAAAACAGGGGTATATATGCACGCTCAGGAGGGGAGGGGAGGGGAAGGAGCTGTCGCAGGACGATTGGTCAGTGCGAACAGGTGGTATCAAAAGGGGGAGGCTCATTGC